>LOEQ01008257.1:17913-32191 GCA_001685075.1 Bramus lutescens
CTATTCCAGTTCCCCCTCCCAGGAAGGCAAATGTGTCCCTAACTCTATAGCTAATCTTTCCGAGTCTATGGATTGTAGCTTGATTATTTACTTAATAGCTAATATCCACTTGTGAGTGAGTTCATACTATTTTTGTATTTCTGGGTCTGGGTTACCTCACTCAGGATGATTATTTCTAGTTTCATCCATTTATCTGCAAATTTCTTGGTGCCATTTTTGTAACAGCTAAATAATATTCCACTGTGTCAATGTGTCACATTTTATTTATCCTTCTATTGAAAGACATCTAAGTTGTTGCCAATTTCTGGCTATTATGAATAGAGACGCAGTGAACATGGTTGAACAAATGTACACCCAAGAGAGGATTAGCTGGACCTTGAAGAAGATCAAGTCCCATCTTTCTGATGAACCACCACACTGATTTCCAAAGTGGCTATATAAGTTCGCACTTCCACCAGCAATGGAAGTTTGTTCCCTTTAGTCCATATCCTCACCAGCATAAGCTGTCACTTTTATTTTTGATCTTAACCATTCTAAAAGGTGTAAGATGTAATCTCAAACTGGTTCTGATTTGCATTTCCTTGATGTCTAAGGGTGTTGAACATTTAAATGTTTCTTAGAATTTAAGTTTCCTCTATTGAAAATTCTGTTTAGATTGGTACCTCATTTTTAAATTGGACTTTTTAATATCTAGTTTCTTGATATCTTCATATTTTTTGATATTAACCCTCTATCAGGTTTGAAGCTAGTAA
Source organism: Bramus lutescens (assembly GCA_001685075.1). Taxonomy (NCBI): domain Eukaryota; kingdom Metazoa; phylum Chordata; class Mammalia; order Rodentia; family Cricetidae; genus Bramus; species Bramus lutescens. Next base: position 18,666 of record LOEQ01008257.1, read on the forward strand.
AAATATTTTTCCATTTCCTATACAAGCTCCTGCTGTTTCTTAATGATGGTGTCCTTTGCCTTAATAAGTTTTTTTTTAGTTTCTTGAGGTCCCATTTATGAATATCTTAGTGTCTGTGCCATAGGTTCTGTTCAGAAAGTCTTCTGTGCCAATGGGTTCAAGGCTATTCCCCACTATCTCTTCTATCAGGTTCAGTGTACTTGGTTTTATTTTTAAACCACTGATGCATTTAGAGTTAAATTTTGTGCAAGGTTGTAAGTATGGATCTATTTGCATTCTTCTACATGGAGACATTCAGCTTGAGCAGCAGCATTTGTAGAAAATGTCATCTATTCCCCAGTGTGTACTTATGACTTCTTTATTAGAAATCACATTTCTAGAGGTATGTGGATTTATGTTTGGGTCTTCAATTCAATTCCATTGACTAACATGACTGGTTATGTGAAATTAGCATGCTATTTTTGTTACTATAGTTTTATAGTATAACTTGAAATTGGAAATGATGAGACCTATACCAATTCTTTTATTGCACAGTATTGTTTTAATTATCCTGAATTTTTTGTATTTCCATACAAAGCTGAGAATTGTCATTTAAAGTTCTGTGAAGAATTGTGTTAGAATTTTGGTGAGGAAAGCATTTAATCTTTAGATTGATGCTGAAAGGATGGCTATTTTGCTGTGTTAATCTTACCAATATATGAGTATGGGAGATATTTACTTAGTCAATGACTTAAAGTTTTTTTTAGCATACTCTTGTATGGATAGAGTTATTCCCATAATATATTTATTATTTGAGACTATTGTAAAAGGTGTTGCTTCCCTGATTTATTTCTTGATCCATTTTTTATTAGTATATGTGAGGGCTACTGATTTTGTGAATTAATTTTATATCTTGCTACTATTCTGAAAGTGTTTATCAGCTGAAGGAGTTTTCTGCTGGAAATTTTCAGATCATTTATGTATACTATCATGCAATCTGCAAATGAAGATACTATTGTTTCTTCCTTTCCAATTTGTATCACCTTGATTGCCTTCGGACGTCTTATTGCTCTAGCTAAAACTTCAAGTAATATATTGAATAGGTATGGAGAGAATGGACAAACTTGTCTTGCTTCTAACTTCAGTAGAATTGCTTTAGTTTCTCTCCATTTAATTTGATGTTGGCTATAAGTTTGTTTTAAACTGCCTTTAGTATATTGAGGTATGTCCCTTATATCCCTAATATCTCCAAGATTTTCTTTATCATGAATGGGTATTTTATTTTTTTAAATGCTTTTTCTGAGTCTAATGAAATGTTCATGTGGGTTTTTTCAGTTAGTTTAAATGGTGTATTACATTTATTGATTTTCATATATACCATCACTGCTTGTCTGGGATGAGGCTTACATGACCGTGGTGGATGATCTTTTTTATGTGCTCTTTGATTCGGTTTGTAAGTATTTTGTTGAGTATTTTTGTATCTATGTTCATAAGGGAAATTTGCCTGTAATCTTCTTTCTTTGTTGGGTCTTTGGTTATCAGAATGACTGTAGAACTGTCAAATTAAGCAAATGTTCCCTCTGTTTCTATTTTGTGGTATAATATGAGAAATATTTCTTCTTTGAAAGTCTGACAGAATTTTGTGCTAAAGCTGTCAAGCCCTGGGATTCTTTGGTTGGGGGAATTTTAATGACTATTTCACTAGCAGTTATAGGTCTCTTTAAATTGTTTATTTAATCTTGATTTAAGTTTGATAAGTGGTAACTACCAAGATAATTACCCATTTCTTTTAGATTTTTCCAATTTGGTGGATGACAAGTATTTCTGAAATTCCCAGTTGTGAGTTTCTCTGACAATGCAATAAGCCAAATCGAGCTTAATTAATAGGACCAAGTTTAATCTGAGTAAAACAACTTCTAGGTGACTTTCTGGGCAAGAAAGCAGGAAAGAAATCATGCTAAGCATCTAGGGACCAGGTCTTACATACTTTGTAGGTATTGTCTTGAGTAGCTCTGGGCCAGGAGTCATTGCTTGTTGGTCTTTTTGATGGTAAGGTCTGGAGACAGAGAGTTGGAGCCAAATTGAAGTTCCCAGCTCTCTGAACGTGGCTGACAAAGAGAGCTGACTGAGAAGCCAAGGACAATGGATCTGAGTTTTGATTCTACTTCAGGTACTGGCTGTGTGTGAGCCTAGTGTATTTGGATGCTCACCTTACTAGACCTCGTTGGAGGGTGGAGGACCTTGGTCTTCCCACAGGGCAGGGAACCCTGACTGCTCTTNGGTGGAAATTTTTAATAACAATAATAATAATAAAATAAATTTAAAAAAAGTTCCCAGCTAAACAGTGGAGCACAGGTTTTTGAAGTATGACTTTATGATTCTCTGGATTTTCTGGGTGTCTATTAAGTCCCCTTTTCATTTCTGATTTTTTTTTAATTTTAGATATTCTCTCTGCATCTTTTAGTTAATTTGGAAAAGATTTGTCTATCTTGTTGATTTTCTCAAAGACCCAATCTTTGTTTCATTGACTCTTTGTATTATTTTTGTTTTTTTTGTTTGTTAGTTGTTTGTTTCTATTTTATTGATTTCAGCACTGGATTGAGTTATTTCTTGCTACCTTCTCCTATTGAGGTATTATATTGTTTCTAGAGCAGTGGTTCTCAACTTTCCTAATATTGCAATCTTGTAATGCAGTTCCACATGTTATGGTGACCCCCAACCATAAAATTATTTTGTTGCTTCTTCATAACTGTAATTTTACTACTGTTGTGGATCATAATGTAAATATCAGCTATGCAGGATGTCTGATATGTGATCCCCAAAGGGATCATGATTCAAGTGTTGAGAACCACCATTCTAAGCTTACAGGTATGCTATTAAGTTGCTAATATGAAATCTCTCAAGTTTTCTTAAATATATGCACTTAGTGCTATGAACTTGCCTCTTAGAACTGCTTTCATTGCATCCAGTATGCGATAGCTCAAGATTTGTATGTGTGTTCGTGTGTGCACGCGCGCGTGTACATACACACACATACGTACTTCATGCTATGAACTTACCTCTTAAAATCATTTCCATTGTGTCCCATCAGTTTGGTTATGTTGTATATTTGTTATCATTCAATTCTAGAAAGTCTTTTATTTCTTTCTTAATTTCTCTCTTGGATTATTTTTCATTCAGTAGAAAGTTCTTCATTTTCATGAGCTTGTAAGATTCTGTTGTTTCTGTTGTTATTGAAATCCAGTTTTAATCTGTGGTCGAGTTGCTTCAATTTTCTTGTATCTTTTGAGATTTGCTTTGTTTTTGAGTATGTGGTCAATTTTGGAGAAAGTTCCATGTAGTAAGGAGAACAAGATATATTCTTTTGTGTTTGGGTAAATTGTTCTGTAAATATCTGATAGGTCAATTTGGTTTATAGCTTCAGTTAGCTCAAACATTTCTCTGTTTAGTTGTCTGGAAGACCTGTGTATTGGTGAGAGTAGGGCATTGAAATCTCCCACTATCAGTGTGAGAAGGTCACTATGTGATTTAAGCTGTAACAGTTTTATTTCTGTTTTTGTTTTTTCTTTTTACAAACTTGGGTGATCTTGTATTCATAGGATGGATGTCAGGAACTGAAATGTCATCTTGGTGTAATATTTCTTTAATGAGTGTAATAGAGGGAAGCCCGTGGAGTCAGTACAAGACACACCAAGATACCAAGTTCTCAGCACAATGAAGGTTCTTTACCCCAGAGGGGCAGGCTAGGGGGAGTGTCTCCGGATCCAGCAAAGGAAGACAGAAAGTGATACCAGCAGCAGGTAGCAAGCTTTTTTTTTGTATTTGCACTAGTAGGTTTTTAAGAAGAAAAAGAGGGAGTCTGTTTTAGGGTGAAGTTGGTTAATCCTAAATGGACATGCTAGCAAATTACTGAATTTTTATTTTTGGACCTTTGTGTATTGTCTCTCAAATAACTCAGTGGCCAAATAAAGGAAAGGACCTTGGGGGCTAGCTTTAAGAATGTGATCTAACAGTTTTTTTAGCAAGGAGTGGTAAAGAGGGGAAAGGGCAAAACTTATCAGCACCGTGTTTGCCATTTAGGCCAGGTAGAGCCCTTCAATGAGTATGTAGTGTCTTCATCTCTTCTGAGTAGGTTCGGTTTGAAGTCTGTTTTGTTAGATATTAAAATAGTCATACTGGCTTGTTTCTTAGATATATTCTATGGGATATCTTTTTTCCAACCCTTTACTCTGAAGTAATGTCTATGTTTGATGTTGTGGTGTGTTTCCTGGATACAGCAGAATGATAGATTTTGTTTCACATCTATTCAGTCTGTATTATTTTATTGGGGGAATTGAAAATACTAATGTTGAGAGATATTAATGGTCAATGACAGTTGATTCCTATTATTTTGTTGCTGTTGGTGGCAGTAGTTTTGTATGTTTTCTTTATGTTGGTAAACATCTTTATGCTAGGGAAATTTTCTTGTATGATTTTGTTGAAAATATTTTCTGTGAATTTGACATGCATTGATTTTCCTTCCCCTATTCCTCTTCTTCTTACATTTGAGCTTTTCATACTATCCCAGACTTCTTAGATGTTTTGTGCCAGTAGGTTTCAGGTTTAATGCTTTAATATATGAAGAAAATATATACTTTTCTTCAAATGCATCTTCTTCCGACTCTTGTATTCTGTTGGTGAAACTTGTCACTGTAGTTAATGTTCAAATTTCTACATTTTTCATTTCCAGAATTCCCACAGTTTGTGTTTTCTTTAGTGATTTTATTTTCATTTTCAGGACTTGGACAATTTTATTCATTTCCTTTCATTGTTTGTGTTTTCCTGAATTTCTTTAAGGATTCATTCCCTCTTTAAGGATCTCTATCATTTTTGTACATGAAGTTTTAAGGTCTTTCTCTTGGGGAATATTCAGTGCCTACTGTGGTAGGGTTGCTAGACTTTAGTGGAGTAATATTATCCTTGATGTTATTGATTGTGTTCTTACACTGGCATCTAGGCTTATGGGGTTAGGAAATTTTTATTTCTAGGTGTTGATATCTGGTCTTGTCATTCTTAGGTTGGCACTTTGTTCCTTCATTTCCATTTTATCTCTGGTTTTTAGGGGAGTGTGTCAGCTGTGTATTGCCTGCTAGGAAATTTTCTGTAGACTTGGTAGATGTGGCCACTGGGGGTCCCAGGTAAAATGTGTTTCTAGGTATTGAGAGCTGAAACTTAGGAATGGGGATAGGCAAAGTGTCTGAGGGGATTGACAAGAGGGAGGAAAGCAGAATGTTCCATCAGGATCTGCTTATGTAGTCTGCTTGGAATTGGAGCAGAATGTGAAGAGACATCACCCTAGAAGGTCTGCTATTGATATATGGATGAGACTGGGCAATTGGATTTGGAGGAAACCAGGGAGCAATGAAGATCTGTAGTCAGCTACCAGGGAGTGACTCGAGATGAAAACTTCTATATTTCAGAGAATACCACCAAGAATATTATAATAACCTGCAATGATAAAATATTTTCAATATGTATGACTATGGCTTTGTTTTAGAGTCAATAAAAGTAACAACACTAAGCTCAAGTAAAAAATGGGCGAACAATATGAGCAGTTTTTTGAGATGTACAAATGGCCAATATACATATGAAAAGTTGCTCATATTATTAATTGTTAGTAGACAAGGGAAAGCACAGACTCCATGAGATACCAACACCTCTATGATAACACAAATAAGGACAGACTGCAGCTGGTCTTTGAAGGAATGTAGACAAATCAGAACCTTCATATACTGCTGATAAGGATGTAAAAATGATGCAATCATTTTGGAAAACACTTTTGTTCCTGAAAATATTAAACATGATAAGCAGTTCTCCTACATGAATATACAAAAGAAATGAACAAATACATCCACACAAAACTTTCACAGAAATACTTAAGCTGCATTAATTATGTGACCTGAAAGTGGAATCAATCCAATATCTAAAAGGTCACAAGTACACAATACTATATTCCCATAAAATACATTGGCATCTAGGTATCAAAAAATAAAGAAATATTGACATGCTATATATATATATATGTGAAATTTGAAAACATGCTAAGTGAAAGAGGCTAAACACGCCTTGCTACTTATACAACTAACCCCACTTACAAGAAGATACAATAATTGGCAAATGATTTCAGTGAAAAGTAAGCTAGTGTTTTCCTGTGCCTACTGAAATTAGGAGGAACTGAGAATCACAATGTGTGCCAGGTTTCATTTTGGATAATGAAAAAGCACAAAAGTTAATTGTGATGATGTTCATACAACTCCATAATTATTCTAAAAATTACTGAATTGTACTTTAAGTGGGTGATTTGTATGGCTTAAGAATAAGTTCAATAAGTTATTAAATAAAGGTAAAATTAAATTTAGACATACAAAAGCAAAAGAACTCATGATAAGCAGGCTCATAAAAGAAGTTAAAGAAAGTCCTACAGGAAGGTGTAATGATATTTCATTTGTATTTTAATAAGTACAGCTTCTCTGAAGATCACAAAGCCACTCCACTAGTCAGTTATACAAGCCAGGCAGTGGTGGCATACACATTTAAAAGCAGTAGACACACTTGTTAGTCACAAAGGTCGGGTGGTGGTGGTGCACGCCTTTAATACCAGCACTAGAGGGGAATATAAAGTGGAATGAGACAGGAACTTGCTCTCTTTCAGTCTGAATATTACAAAGAGGGTAAAGCTTTCTAGTGTCTTGGCTGTTTTGCTTTTCTGATCTTCAGGTTGAACCATAATATCTCTGGATTTTTATTAATTGCCCTAAAAGAAGATGTCCAATTAATATAATATCTGGGACTTATAAATAATTTTTTCCAAACACATGAGGGCAGATGTACATAAAAATGCACCGGGACTGTGGCAGCATACACAAGGTCTGCAAATGTTCCAGCAAGACAAAATTCCAACATCAAGGATAGGAGGTGGGTATGAAGTCCTACCCTGAGCTGAGGAGTTACTGGTATTTTATTGCTACTGAGAAGGGAAGAGTCAATTTCTTTCAGTGGTATGACACTTGTTATGTCAATCACACTCCAGGGCAGGTCCAAACTCAAGAGTAGTTGGCCAACACAAACTGAACTCAGTTTTTTTTTTAAGAATAAAACAAAAACACAAGACAGACAGAGAAGGAGGGTGGTAGGTACAGAGAAAGAGAGCCTATGAAATTGGGTGGGTCAGGATGTGAGGGAAGAGCTTGGAAGAGTTGGGGAGGGTACAAATATCAAAATACAAGAAATTCTCAAATAACAAATTTAAAAAATATTTTAAAACACAAAAAATATATTAAAAGAGTACAAAGATCAGAAGAGGAGAAACTTAAGTGTACTACAATGAGATGCTTATAGTGAAGAAACTGGTACACTACCCTTTAACAATAGATGGAAAATTTAATATGCATATTAAAGCTGAAAAGCAACCTCTGAAACAATCAAAATGGAGGTAGAGCTAATGAGCTAACAAAGGAGAAGAAATTGAATCATGAAAAGTGTTAAGCTACACTTCCATGTCTGGAAATATGAAGGAAAGAAACATACTTTATTCTTATCACAATGTACAACTGCAACCCCTGGGCATTTCATGGGAAACAAGCAGAAGGAAGCTCTGCAAAGTGAAAAGAAGTCAGACTAAGTGAAGCCCTCAAGAAAAGAAATGATGCCATGGGAATATTTTCTTGTTTAGCTCGTGTTTCCTAGATCAAATGCTAGAGACTCCAGCATCCAAAATCACCAACGGGCAAAAACAAGGTGCTAAGAAATGTTTGGTTTCTCTAACTCAGCAACAGAAATTGGCAACATAGCAAGACAGGAAACACTTAGAAAAGGAATTGTTTGAGTATAGAGGCTCACCTCTGGAAATTAAGCACTTAGAAAATGAAAGTAAGTGCATTTGAGGCAAGTCTGAGCTACATACCATAAAAGGGACAAATGAGGAAGAGGAGAATGAGGAAGAGGATGGAGATGGAATGTAAGCGTGAATACTTACTCTACTAAATAACCTCCAAAATGCCTAATTCTTCAACTATGGCCATGATAGCCAAGTAAGTGTGTAGGCTTCCACTTGTGCCTGATTCTTGCCTGGTCCTCAGAGAGATGAGGTTTTCCCTTAACATGTAGTAAAGACATTTCTAGAATGGAGGTCTTATGGTCTATATGAAGTAAAAGTCAGTTAGGTGTTAAGAATCTGCTTCAAGATCCAAGGGCATAGAAAGGTGAGTAGTCTTCATTCTTCAGCCATTTTCTCAAATACCAATATGACATTTTTGCATAGTGTGTTTTAAAACTCATTAAAATAATGACACTACCGAGGACAAGAAAGAAAGGAACTGATCTAATAACTTCAGAAAGAGCATTTGACACTAAGGATATAGGAAAAACATGCAACATGCAGCTTTTTTTTAACACCTTACAGGTCTTTTGAGTACATATTATTGTTTCTAGTTCTGTGTTTTTATGGGATTTAGTGTATGTGAACCTGTGCATCCCTGCATCTATATTTGTTTTTTGAGCTTTTTCTTTGGCTCTCTTTCTTCTGTTTATTTGTTTGCTTTGTCCTATCTGTTTTGTTTTAATTTTATTTTATCTTATTTTTAGATTCTTGTATTCTAATGAGAGAAAAATAAAGGGTATGGATCTGTATAGGTGAGGAAGTGGGAAGGATCTGGAGGAGTCAGGAAAGGAGAAGCCAGAATCATAATAAATCACATGAAAACAATCTATTTTCAATGAAAAATATTACTAGAGCTTTACAAAATCTCCAGTAAATAATCATCACCTCTACTAAAACACTTTTCTTCAGATACAGGGAAGTTAGGCTTACAACCATGTAGAAATTCTTCGCATCACCATTCTTTAGCCCATTGGTCAGAAACAGAAACAGTTTTGAGACAAGATCTCATTATGCAACGTGGGCTGGCCTCAGATGACCAGCAGTCCTCTTGTCTCAGTCTTCCAAGTCCTAGATTGAAGGTGTGCAACAACGTATCTGGACAATGTCAGGATCTTTGATGATACTTTGTCTCTGCCTTTGCTTGCAGTTTTGTTGCATTTTATTGGAGTCATAAAATGATCTAGCAAAATCTACTTCTCTGAGTTCCAATGCTGAGAGCACCTGGGGAACAGTAATGGCAGAGAAGGGCTTTCTCTTACTACTCATCTACCTCAAAACTGCATTTATGAAAGAGAAGAACAGTCGTATTCTATCTCATCTCTGTTACTTCCTTGGTCAAAGAAAAATCAAACTGCCATTATAGAAAATGTCTGAAAGCTCAATGGCCAAGTCCTGTCTAGAAAGAAAATGCTGTAAAGACAGAAACACGTAACCCTTTCTTTTTCTTGCAGTCTATTAAAACAATGAACTCTGGCTGTGGGATAATCCTCTTGTACACTGTAAAGATTTGTCACTCAAATTGGTTTAATAAAACACTGATTGACCAGTAGCCAGGTAGGAAGTATAAGTAGGGTGACCAAACCAAGATAATGGGAAGAAGGGCAGTGTTAAAGAGTTGCCAGCAGACACAGAAAGGGCAAGATGAGAATGTCATATTGGAAAAAAGGTACCAAGTCACATGGCAAAGCATAAGTAGAAATATGAGTAATTTAAATGTAAGTTAGCTAGTAATAAGCCTGAGCTATTGCCTGAGCTTTTACAAGCAATATTAAGCTTCTAAATGTTTATGTGAGAGCAGCTGTGAAACATGGAAACTTCCACTTACATATGATACCCAATGAGGGACAAGAATTTCTATATAAAGTGAAAAAGATTTAAAAAGGATTCTAAATTCACAAAAACTGGATCCAACTTGGCTTCTTGGGAACTGCTTTTTCTTGGGTAGGCTCTGATGGCTAGTAGTGAGCAGAGGCATTTCTCTTTTAAGAGATAGCTTCTGGCTCAGTGAAAGCGGCAAAAAATAGGTGGCTCTTTTAAGAGAAACTACCACCAAACACTTATATAGTGTTTATGAGCAGCTAGAAGCATGCTACATGGTGGCAGCATGAGTCTAGAAACTCCTCAGATTTGTTTCTGGAAACGTGGCTCCCNTTACCATGAAGCTAGGCTCTCAGAAGCAAGAACTGGGGTGGAGCCAGCCACCAAAGACAAGGCAGCTTTGGCCCTAGCCTTACAGCTTAGCAGTTTAAAGACTCATATGGTCAGGAAAAAAAAGATAGAGATGTGCATTAAAAGACCCAGATTAAAAAAAAAACCTATAAACAGTTTACAGTGTGTTAAAAATAAATATGTAAGCTTGTGAATATAAGAGAAAACAAAAAAGGGTAAAAAAAAAACTCCTTAAAAATATAAGTTACAAGAGCTAACAAGTAACCTGAGCTAATGGGCCAATCAGTTTTATAACTTAGAAAAAAGAAATAAAGTAGGGAAGCAGCAGGCCAGCCCAAGACACCTCTAAGAGTGGTAGACAGACCCAAGACACAACTAGGAGTAGCAGGCAGATCCGCAGGATCTTTGGGAGCCAACACAGGCACAAACTCAGAGGTGTATCAACCTCTGGGAGCAGAAGTCAGGCCTGAGACACCTCCAGGAGGGGCAGCAGACCCGAGTCTCCAGGAACACCAAGTGAACTCCAGCAGTGCTTTGTGAACTCCAAGAGCACCAAGCAACTTCCAGGAGACCAAGCAACCAGAACCATGGCCCAGACTTCACCATGAGGAGTATATGGAGTAATACACCATATAAAAACTGAAAAGTGTGTGATCATCTTATTAGATGCTGAAAAAGCCTTTGACACAATGCAACACCCTTTCATGATATAAGTCTTGGAGAGATCAGAGATACAAGGATTATCCCTAAACATAACAAAGGCAATATACAGCAAGCCAACAGCCAACATCAAATTAAATCGAGAGAAACTCAAACAAACCCACTAAAATCAGGAACAAAGAAAAGATTGTCCACTCTCTCCACATCTATCCAATATAGTATTAGATGTTTTCTTTGGATGTATACCTTGCTCAGCCTAGATGTACTAGGAAAGGCCTTGGAGCTTCCACAAAGCTGAGTGCCTTACCCTCTCTTAGGATTAGAGTGGGGTGTGGTGGGAGGGTGTGTGGACGGAATGGGAGGAGGGGAAGGAGTGGGAATTTGGATTGCTATTTTTTTAAATCTAATAAAAAATTAAGTTCTTGCTACAGAAAAAAAAGACAACAAAAGGAGATGAAGGGAATACAAATCAGAAAAGAAGACATCAAGCATTCACTATTGCTGATGATATGATAGTATATATATGTGACCTCAAAACCTCTACCAGGGAAACCCTACAACTGTTAAGCACCTTCAGTAATATTGCATGATACAAGACTAATTCAAAAAACCATTAGTCCTTTTTTTATACAGATGATAAATGGGCTGGGAAAGAAATCAGAGAAACATAACCCTTTACAATAGCCACTTACCTCCCCTTAAAATTATTTATTCTTCCTCCCGAATTTCCTACAGCCTCCATTCCCTCTCAAACACAGTAGCTTCTGAATCTCACTTCATTAGTGGGTGTTCACTTCCTTGAGACAACCCTGTAAATGTAATAAATGTGTATGTCATTTTTCCTGTTAATCTGTCTACAGCCGCTTACTTTCTAAGTCTCAAATATCAAACCTCCAGAGGGAGAAGAGCATAATATTTGACCCCAACATGTTTCTATTAAGTAGGAATTACCTAGCTTTGAGGATTTCTCCTGAAAATATCAATAAGAAGAGAGAAATCTTTGAGTTGGTTTTCTTAGAGTCTTGAAGGAATCGTGATTTAAAACTTTTATAAATGCTTATAAATTTAAAAAAAATTTCAAGTACTTCAAGCATACGAAAGGTTCTCTTAAAGAAGACTAGATATTTACAAAAGAATACAAGATCCAATATATCAGTAGGCTAATATAGCCACCACCTCTTATATCCCCCATACACCAACTCCTAAGTGGAAAAATTGCTTACTTTTCCCCCCTCTGAGTATGTTTTGATCTTTACATGGAAAAGCATCATTTTTCTGTGAGGTCATGGGACTTCTAGAATGTGATTAGTTCATATACATGTCTCCAAAGAAGTCAACTTTTGTTTATTTGCTGAATGTATTTTGCATAAAAATCATAAGGAGTTTATATTACTTATGTCTCTCTGACTCATTATAAAAAAACATTGACTCAGCTCATTTCCTAAGTTTATACCTCTGCTCCTTCATTCATGCATTTCATGTACATACTCAAAGGGAGGTACTGACAGAATACCTTTCAGCCATCAAATTTCAATGTAGGAATTGAGTGGTTAATCACAATTTCAAAGAGCATCTTTAATACTTCTAGTAGTTGCTTTCTTGAGAACTTTTAATAATCTACTCTCTTCTTCTACTCCCCACATAACTCTTATGTTATATTAGAGGCCATCAGAACTTTCAGGTAGACTTTTAATATCTTTTACCTTCACAAAAGAAAAAGAGAAGCTTAATGGCAGCTGATAGAGATAGCACAAAGCATATCATAGAATGCCTTATCAATTTCACTAACTTGATTATTTAATAAACATGTACTGGATGCTAATATATGGTAGAACTCTGTAGGAAATGAAGTAACTAAGTAGTCCTTAAATACTTCGGATTCATTTTAAAATATTAAATTGGAAAAACAAATGTAATATTAATGTGAAATGATCCATTTTAATGAATTCATCAGTCTGGAAATCATCAAAAAGTAGAGCTTTTTTTCTGGGTCAAATGTTGCACAAGTATAGCAGTATTATGGAAAAGGAAACAGCAATATTTGGAACATCAGGTTGATATTCCCCTTAAAAATGACAGATGCATTGAGAAATGTATAATAAATATAGGTAACTAAAGTGTCCTGTTCCAGCAGAGTCTTAAATGAAGACCCATTTTATGTTTTATTTAATTTTATATTCCATGTTTAACTGTGAATTTTTGGTGAAGAATAGACATCAGTGGAGAGGTAGGTTTTAATGGGGACATCATCTATTAATGGTGGCGCAGTGGCGAGAACTCAGCAACCCTTTTGATTCAGGTTACCTTCTTTGTCTCTTCGTGACATACTTCTTCCTGAATACGGGGCAAAACATTTAAAACTAGATAATCTCTATGGAATAAAGAGATATTTTAGATAATGAGCTCTAAATTTTAAAACTTTCTTTAAGGTTGGTGACTGTACTTTATATGACCTATTTTGGGGAGGGAAGGGTGCAAAGACAGTCAGAGAAAGCTTCCTGTCTCTGAGGAGCTACCAGTCATCTCTAGTTTAAGATATTCACAGTCCTAACATGTCATATTCAGGGGGTGTCACACTTCGAGATTCAACATTACTGTTAACAAATAACTCATTAGCTAAATTCCTACCAATATACAGTTACCCTGATATCAAAACCGCACATAGACTCAACCAAGAAAGAGAATTACAGACCAATCTCACTCATGAACATCGATGCAAAGATTCTCAATAAAATACTGGCAAACCGAATCCAAGAACACATCAAAAATCATCCATTATGATCAAGTAGGCTTCATCCCA
>LOEQ01008258.1:0-14625 GCA_001685075.1 Bramus lutescens
TTAAAGGAGTTTTTCATATCCTTTTTAAGGGCTTCTATTGCTTTCATAATATCACTTTTTTCTATTTCTTCTGGATTAGGGTATTCCAGTCTTCCTGTTGTAGGTTCGCTGGGTTCTGTTGTTATCATGTTAGTTTTCAGATTGCTGGAAGAATTCTTGCTTTGTCGCTTGCCCATCTCTGCCTACAAATGCTCTCTGATGCATCTTCTTGTACATAATCTGGGCCCCTTGCTGGTCAGGGTCCTCTCCAATGGATGTTCTGGTACAGGATCAGGGCCCCTTGTTGGCCAGGGGACCTCTCAGACAAAGGGTCTGCATTGCTGCTGACATGCTATTGAAGCAAAGGAACTCCCGCCTGGTTGAACTCACCACCAGTCCCAGTTCCCAAACAGGCTGAGCTGGGGGATCTATGGCCCCAAAGAAGGGTCATTTTTATTTCTAATTAGCATGCACAGTAACTGTCTTCCTTGTGGTGTTTTCAAGTATCTTTAGGTTTGATTAATCAATTTCCTTGCCATCAAGTCTTATTTATGTCCTTTGAGATCTAGTATTTCCCTTTCCATTCCTATATCACATGATTTCCATTGCATTGCCATCCCTTTCCCTTTAAAACTTCCATGAGTCCTTTTTCATTTTCCTGGCTTCTACAAATACTAACTTCCATATACATATACATACAAACTAAATATAATCTAGAACTTAAGATGTGCACATGAGAAAGAATATTTGTCTTTCTGGGAGTGGATTACTTCATTTAGCATATTTTCCAGTTGCATTAATTTCCCTGAAAACTTTGTACTATTATGTTTTCTTGCAGCTGAGTAAAATGTTATTGTATATCTGTACAATTTTAGTTCCTCATTCATCTGTTGATGTAGCTTTAGGCTGATTCTACTTCCTGACTATTGAACAGAGCTGCAATAAACTTTCTTGTAGTAGGATGAAATCCTTTGAACACATTCCAAAGACTGATAGATATGTGTCATATGGTAGACTTCAGCTGTTCTTAGTTTTCTTGAGAAATGAATACACTGATCTCAATAGTTTTACACGGGTTATACTCCCATCAATGCTGACTTGTATTTTAAATAAACACTGATTGGCCAGTAATGAGGCAGAAAGTATAGGCAGGGTGAACAAGCAGAAAGGAGAGGAAGTAGAGATGGGACAAGGAGAACATCAGAATTCTGGAAAGAGTCAGTATGTAGTTGTCAGCCAGACAAAGAGAGGAAGCCAGACACAGAGCAAACAAGATGTGACTGGCTTGATGAAAAAGGTACCAAGCCATGTGGCTAACACAGACAAAAATTATAGGCTAAGATAAGTTATAAATGTTAATAAGAAGCCTGAGATACTAGGTCAATCAGTTTATAATTAATGTAGACCTTTGTGATTTCTTTGGGACTTAATGACTGTGGAAACAGGCAGGACAGAAACCTCAGTCAACAAAATGGAACCCAATGTGGAGCTGACCAAATCCACTTAAAAGCCTGAGAGATCTTGGAAAGTTATACTAGATAGAAAAGAATAGAGTTACGCAGAGCTTCTTGATAGCAACACTCTCTCGGGCGGGCTATGCTTGCTAGAGGTAAGTGCTCTCATTTAAAGGGGGCTTCCTGACTTAGCTTTAGCTGCAAAACCTTGTAGTTCTTTTAAGAGGTCCTGCCACAAAACAGTTAGATGGTATTGCTGAAAAGCTGACCTTATGCTTCCTGGTGGTGTCAGGGAACTTGAAATGCCACAGAGTTGTGGCAATAAAAATGGCTGTGGCCAGTACCTCTGCCATGAGTCTAGACTCTCAGAGAAAAGCTAAGGAATGGGCTGGATTCAGCTGTCAAAGCCATGGCTTTAATTCTAGCCATATCGCTTAACAAGTTAAAGACTCATGTGTTCAGAAAAAGGAAAGGGAGATACAGTAAAGATAGATCAAAGATGAAGAAAACCTCTGAATGGTTTATTCTGTGTTTAAAAATATATGTAGGCTTGGAGATAAAAAAGGAGAAAGTCCTTAAAAAATTAAAAAAGAGAGTAGTTAGGTCTGGTGGCATACAACTTTAATCCCAACACTTGGAGGGAGAGTCAGACAGATCTCTGTGAGTTCAAGGACCCCCTGGTCTACAGAGTGAATTTCAGGACACACAAAGATATACACAAAAAAAGCAAAAAAAATAAAAAATAAAGTTTAAAATAAATCCACATAAAGATGAAAATACACAGAGAGTCTGGATACTGTAGATTATCATGTTGTCTTTAAATTGATAGCTGAGTAAGGAGCAAAAGCTGCTATATTTTGAAAATGCCTTAACTTCAAAATTTAAGTCAAACGTTATGTTACTTTGGAGAAGAGGTTTTTTGTTTCCACAGGAAATGAGAGGCTATGAATTCATTTTGGGCTAAGAAAAACTAGGTTTGATAAAGAAAGACCCCCCTGAAGAATCTCTAATAGAAGCAGATGGTCCAGATGATCCAACATTTCAGAGGATCTCTGTTGGAGTTTCCTCTGAGTTCTACATCCAGAATAGTTTCAAGACTGCTGTCTGAGGTAATCAAGCCTCACAGAATTTTCCAGTCAGGACTTGAACATAATCTTAAATTTTCTTTAGATCTCTATAAGATTATCAGTGTCCCCAATCAGCAGGAAGTAGCCTGGAAAATTATGCCCACATCCAAAAAAAAGGCATTATGGATGTTTGTCTTTGTTTAGATCGTTGGTTACAAGTTGTTATGGATAATGGTCAATAGAAAAGCAAAACAAAGGAGATTCAATTAAAAGTCCTTATTAAGAGAAAGGGGGTGCTGTGGCACAATTGTCTGTACCCTGTCACTTGTATTTTAAATAAATGCTGATTAGCCAGTAGCCAGGCAGGAAGTATGGGTGGGGCAACCAGGCAGGAAGTAGAGGTGGGGCAATGAGAATTCTGGGAAGAGGGAAGTTTCAGTCTGCAGTTGTCACCCAGCAGCAGAGAATACAAGATGAGAATGCCTCACTGGAAATGTATCAAGCCATTTGGCTAACATAGACAAGAATAATGACCTAAAATAAGATGTAAGAAAGAGTTAATAAAAAGCTTGAGCTACTTGAGCTACTAGCACAAACAGTTTATAATTAATATAGGCCTCTGTGTATTTCTTTGGGATTGAACAGTTGCAGGACCAGGTGGGACAGAAATCTCTTTCAACACACCAACAGTCAGTTCTTTTTGCCTGATATTGTTTACCAGCATTTGTTGTCTTTTTTTATGACAGCAAAAGAATCTTTTCCTAAAACATAATTAATGCAATACTCAAAACTAACAGTGATAGCTCTTTAATATTACCAAATTTTTTCTAATGTTCAATTTTTCTCCAGTTTCCTACAATGTGAATTGATCAGGATTTTATTTGGAATGGGTTGAATCTTCTCTGAAGAATGATTATAAATCATTGTTGTTGTGGGTCTTTTGTCATTTGCAGCCTACAGATTCCCCTCCTTTTATTTTCATTACACCATAACTATTGAACAAATGGAATGTTCATTCTATAAAAACCTCTTGAATTCTCAATTTTGCTAATTAAAATATTTTTCAAAAATTTCTCATAGCTATGTTGACTGAGTTTTCTGTCCCACCTGGTCCTGTAGCCATTCAGTCCCAATAAAATACACTGAGGTCTACATTAATTACAAACTGATTGGAATTTCAAGGTCCCTGCCACCACCAAAAAGCATGTGGTCAGTTTTTCATCAACACTGTTTTGTGGCAGGACCTCTTAAAAGAACTACAAGGTTTTGAAGCTAAAGCTGAGTCTAGAAGCCCCTCTTAAATGAGAGCACTTACCTCTAGCAAGCAGAGCCCACTAGAGAAAGTGCTGCTATCAAAAAGCTGTGCTTAAAATTCTATTCTTTTCTATCTAGAATAACTTCCAAAGATCTCTCAGGCTTTTAAGTGGATTTGGTCAGCCCCACATGACCAGTCATTTGTAGACTGAGGTTTCTGTTCCACCAGTTCCTACAGCCATTCAGTCCCAAATAAATCAAACAAAGGTTTGCATTAATGATAAACTGATTGACCTAGTAGCTCAGGTTTCTTATTAACTAATTCTTTCTTACATTTTAAATTAGTCCATAATTCTTGTCTGTTTTAGTCACGTGGCTTGGTACCATTTTCATCAAGGCAGTCACATCTTGCTTGCTCTGTGTCTGGCTGATGACTGCAGACTAAAACTTCCCTCTTACCAGAATTCTCATTGTCCTACCTCTACTTCCTGCCGGGCTGCCCCACCCATACTTTTTGCCTGGCTATTGGCCAATCAGCGTTTTATTAA
The DNA here is from genome assembly GCA_001685075.1 of Bramus lutescens. NCBI lineage: Eukaryota > Metazoa > Chordata > Mammalia > Rodentia > Cricetidae > Bramus > Bramus lutescens. Next base: position 4,303 of record LOEQ01008258.1, read on the forward strand.
AAATAATAGAAGTGACAGGATAAGACCATTGTCCCACAGCATAATCATGTCTTCAGAAATTAGTAGTAGAGGTAAAAGCCAGAGCAGTTTGAAATGTTTATTTGTGTGTGTGCTTGAAAGTCATGTTAAAATTTACCAGTAGATTTAGATATCAGCATTTATAGCTATTCTTTAAAGTGTTCCACAAACAATAATTTTAACATGGTTAACAATATTGTTTAAATTTATTAGTTTCTAAGAGGTTGAAAAATAATACTTTTTAATTATGCTATTCTTAATTTGTTGACTAACTGTAAAACATCTACAATGAATGTGTACTATATCGCATGATTCAACTTAGGTGTAAAGCCTAAAAGGTAAGATAAACATTTGATTTAGAAGCACCAAGAACACTGTTCATAAACTTTCTAATCAGATTTGTGAATGAGTATAAATATGTCATTCCATAAGAACTTTCAGAAGTACTTGAAAGATGACTCCTATGACTTGGAGAATGAGCAACTAGATTTCAGGTTTTCATGATCAAAGGAGGAGCATATCTTAGTGAAATTTACATATGTGCTATTAAAATATACCTAGTCACCATAGGTTCCTAAGACATGAATAAGCTCAGGGTAACTTAAATAAAAGAATATTATCAATTTAATTAAGAAAAAGTAGTTAGGAGAGCAAGATAATTACAAATCATTTGAATAAATATGATCTAAAAGCATTTAAAATGTCTTATAGTGTATGCACTGGTATATATTAGGTCAATATTGACATTTTAATAACACCTAACTGTGTATGAAAAATGAAACTTGTAATTAGCCTCAGTGTAATTCAAAGACTTATTTTTAGCCTTACTTAAAAAACACTCTGTCCTAACATCAAAAAATATTAGAATAAAATGTTCATATCTTTAATTTTTTATCAAAAATTATCAAATGTCTTGAAGTAGAGTACATTAAGAACTGAATTCAAAGAAACATAAAACTGGTGTCTGTTTACTTTATATTAAACATTCTTAAGCATAAGAATAAAAGAAAAATTACACTTAAAATATTTTTATTTCTCAGCAATTTAGACCATTCAAGACTAATGTAAAAGATAAGTAGCAATATAGGACAAATTAGCAAACATATTTCTCAAAACATAGCAGCTCTTAGTGGCAAGTCCAAGCAAAGTAAGAAGTAGAAAATATGGATAAATTCTACATTGTGAACTGAAGCAATAATATAAATTAAATGAATAAAATTCATTCTTCCTTCAAACTTATCACTAATTTTTTCTCTAACATTAAAATCTAATGATAAAACTGGCACAAAATAAAAAGAAAACTCTTGTCCTGATGAAGGAATCACATGTAATTTTATAAAGAGCAACATAATAGTAGTTATAGAGGTTTTAAAATTATTCTTATCCTCTCTACTAAAATACGCCTGACTACATGTTTAGAATTTCTTGTATCTAAGAAAACCCGCCAAAAAAGGTTTCATTTAAATTACACATTATTCTGAGTAGCATTAAAAATTTCCCCGCACCCAACTTCCCTCCAGGATGTGAACTGTCTCTGTACCTGTTAGTCATTTGATTTTGGTTATCAGATAAGTTTATAAAAATACAAATGGAATAAATTTAACACATTAACTGATTTAAATCTTAGAGTTCAGAGACACTAAGAGCATTTACATGGCTATGCAAATATCACCATGCTTCAACCAAAACACCTTTACCTTTTAATGCATGTATAGTATACAAATTCACATATGCAAATTTATGTGATTTAATAGTAAAATGAAGATAACAGAGATGTCCATTTTTTGCAAGATCCCACTACTTTCAAAAAATCCCCTCTGATGTTCAAATAGAAATGTTCAAATAAAAAAAAAAGCAAAATCAGAAGTATGACATGAAGACAACTAACTGGAATCCATGTACTAATAATATCCCCTGCTATCGATGAGAGCTAGAAAGATACAAGGCTTCCTCTGAGTCTCCTATGAAAGAATAAGGAGGACACAGTTCTGTGTCATTGCCCAGTGAATATTTGGCAAGGTCCACTATGGAGCTGGAGTTAAAAATTTGGTTCCTGAGAATATGTCTTTCTGCTTAAAGAGACTGGATTCATCTATCCCAACGCAGCTGTGTTAATCCATGGTCCACCTAAAATCTCCTTTTACCCCTGTGCAACACTGGTGTGCTTTCCTCCAGCTGACTTTGTCACATTGTATGATGACTTCGCTGCTTTGCTGACTCTGTCACATACCTCCCCCAGTCCCCGTATTGAAGGTGGTGTACTTCTTATGCAAACTGTCTTGAGCCAACTTTGTTTTCTTCTTTATCTTCTGATTTCCTGGTCCTTTATCTCAAGAATCAGGCACTGAAGAATGTAGGGTGAAGGATGGTCACCCTGCACCCACACTGCCAGTTCCCCTCTTCTCTACAATTTTATAACTTTTCAAAGAAGGTTGCCAAACCATTCAGTGTCCTGCTCCCAATTCACGCCCAGTGTGAGCAATGAAACTTTGTTTCACTGAAACAATTTTTCATGAAAGATTGAAAGACATAACCCACTAAGGGATAGAAATCAGACCTGCCTTCTGGTCCAAAGTCTCTGGGTATCTTTACCTGCTATGTACCACTGTAACATTTTAGATTTGCTGTTCCTCTTATTAAAGGTACACAGCTCAACAGAGAAATTATGGCACTAGTATTTCCTCAAGTTGACCATCCATGGACTCAAGAAAACCTGAGATTCCATTAATTATCCCAACTGATGCGTTTTTAAGCACAAACTTGTTTTTTCCATTATTGAAAACACAGGAAGTGTTTCCATTATTGATGCTCAAACTGAAGTCCCAAACAAAGAAATCTTCTGAGTAATCCATACTCAATTACATAACTAATTACTCAGATCAAACGGCTGTTTTACAAGAGAACTATTCTATTCTTTCAAAAACAAGTTCCCAAGATTCTCCACCTAAATTATTGTCATGAGTTTAAGTACAGCACTTATTTCTACCCAGATAGTCTTTTACATGATGTATTGATTAAGCAAATCAGTGGAGTCATATTTTGCCACTCACTCTACTTTCTCTCCAATGTATATAATAAAAAGATTAAAATCACTAACACACAAATGGATGATGAAGTCTTTGTCCAGTTCTTTGAATTTAATTTAATAAGATTAGGATCATGCAGAGACTCTAGGGCCTATGATCTGACTAGCCACAGGTTCTTGACCAAATAATGGTGCCAGGTATGAGTTTTACCTTATGGACTAGGACTTAAACACAATCAAACAGAGGTTAGTTACTGTATTAGTTTGGGTTTTATTGCTGTAAAGAGGCACTGTGAACATAAAACCTCTTAGAAAATGTTTAATTGGGTCTGGCTTACAGTTCAGAGGTGTAGTCCATTATGATCATGTAAGGAAGTGCAGAAATGTGCAAGCAGACACTGTAGCAGAGAGAAGGCTGAAAGTTGTACATCTGGATCCATAGGCAGCAGGAAGGGACTGTGAAACACTGGGCCTGGCTTGAGTATCTAAAACCTCACAGCCAACCCCCAGTTATACATTTCCTGCTACAAGGTTGTATTTCAGGCCAACCTGCAATATTCAGTATAGGATCCTATCTCCAAAGAAAATTAAGACAGAGAAAGTAAAAGATAGATCCTAGCTACTCAGTCACAATAAACCTGTTTGTAAAATTCTATGTATTGGGTCAAGTGTTTGTGCCAATCTAATGGACAGTCTTGTTGGTGACTCCAGACAAAGAGATGAACATGTCTTAATTTATAAAATGTAATAATCTCTACATAAATTTTGGAAAATAAGCATGTATTACCGGTACTTAACTCACAATTCCATGACAGTGTTATTTAAAAAAGCACAAGTTTACCAGTCAAGTTAAAGCATAGGGGAACAAATGTCTTGTCAATGTAAGCAGGGAGAGTCACCCCAATGAAATTCAGATCATGAGTAAGATGACAGCATGTTGGCATCACATCTAAAACATCCTGGGTAGATGTGGCAGGTGTTCTTAGAAGTCGGAGATAAATGAAAGACACTCCTCCTCTGAGACTCATTTCAGAGACAAACTACACATGTGTGCACGTGCATACACACACACACTCACACACACACACACACACACACACAGAGCACTAACAGACTATACTACTTTTTGGTCCCTCTCCTTGGCTAGCAAAAGAGATTCTGAGTCATCCTCTCCTGAGCATCATCCATTACTGTTCTGCACAGGCCTGGACTTGTTTTCAAAAGACAGCTGGGCCTGGGGACCACATCTCACTTCTTGTTGTCATTAATTGGATTATGAGTCAGAGTTGTAATGAAGACAAGTTTTGGTGTCACTGCTAACTGTCAAGGGAAATGCAAAGGCAGAGGCCCCAAAGCGACAGAGGGAGGGCAAGCAGGACAGATTTGCCTTGTTTATTGGACCCATGTGGTCATCAGATATAAATGGTCAGCATCATGGGACTTTTGTGTAGACAGACCTTCAATTTTCTATGCTGCTCCCAGAGGCCCTTAGATATGACCAGCTTTCACCCAGAGTGGCTCATTAGTAACAGGAAGTAGCAGAATGAAGCAAAAGTTGACTCAAAATAGCCAGAGAAAGAAACTGAAAAGAGAAACAGGAAATAGTCTTGTGTGCAAACCAGGTCAGCTTCTTACATGATGGTAGAAGGCACTGGGGCATCTACTTTAAAGAGTTAATCTTCAGAGGATAATAAAAATGTCCATCCTGACTTACAAATCCACAAAATCTAGTATGTACACAGTCTTGAATCTTGTAGATTACGTTACATACAAACCATAGACTGAACTCACCACCTCCATCAATTGGCAAGTCAAACTGCATGTGTAGGATCCTCAGCCTCTCTAAAAGCTCCCTGTAACCCTCTCAGACTTCACATTCTCTCCTTGTTTAGGGCTTATAGATGATCAGGCTCAGCTGCAATTTCCCTCTGCTTTTAAAACCCCCTGGTCTATTGTAATGTTTATAGCTAGCAGGAGACTCATCTTTAGTCCTTGGGACAGGATGCATTATGACATCACCCGAAGAAGTTGCCTGGTTAAAGGTGCCTGGTGCTTGGGCCCCTTAAGGACTCCTCTCCTGAGCAAAGTCATAAATTCCAGAAGTTTACAAACCAAAGCACAGGAGACACAATATCAGATTAAGAATTTCTAGTAGGAATTGGAGGACCCTGGCGGAGAAGAGACCAATGTCAGGATGCTTGGTTATCATTACCTTGCTCTGAGGAAGGCAGAGAGAAGCCAGGCTAGAGAGGATACCAGACATGACTGTCATTCCAGAGACTGAGAGAATAGAGAGAAATAAGGGTTTGAGTATTTGCCACTACAGAACATAGAGGTCAATGATGACTTACCAGGGGTCAAACTTGCCTCAATCCAATTCAGCTCCATGATTTGTTTCCTTGGCAAGTTAGGCATCCATTCCCTGTTCTCTTTTCATCTTTAATAAAGTGGTGAGGAGGTAAAAGGCTGTTATGCTCAGGGACTCCCTGTCCACGCTAAAGAAAGTAATAACACAATGACCAGAACAGAACAATATTCATACCCTTAGTGTGTGTTCACTTTTACCATTAACAAAACTTCGTGTACCAGTCTCATTGACATTTTCCTCACAGAGGTTAGAAATCACCTTCTGTCCATAATACGAATCCCAGGCAGCCCAGGGATCCTGGAAGCTTCTGTGGTGGTATCTAAGTTGCCCAATTTTCTTTCTCACTCAGGTCACCAGATGAGTTCTTGGATCTTGGAAATCTGCAAAGGTGACATTACTCAGGTAGGTTGCTGAGGCATGTGCTATCTATACCACAGCCCCTGGGACCTCGGCAGGCTATTAATCATTCTGTCTCTGGTAAATACCAACTAGGACCTTGCGCAACTTTAACAAGCTGCAGACTTCGAGATCCAAAGGCACTGTAAGCAAAATAAAGGCAAAATCATGGATTGCCTATTAGTTTCAGTCCTATTTGAGTGGTGTAATCTAACTTGGTACCAAGTCTGTTTATAGAGTTCCATAACTGATGTCTATTCTAGGCAAAGTTTCCATTCTGGGAACTGCAACACAGAGCCCCACAGGACCAAGTAACCTGCTCACCGAAGCAAACATCAACTGGAAAGCTGAGGATAACCTTTGAGGCCCACCCACTTCAGAAAATTATTGTCATCGGATATTTTGACGAAGTCTTAGTGCTGACATCTGAGTTGGTCTGAAACATACTTTTGAGCCTGCTTAATCTTAAAGCTTTCCACGTGGAGATTAACACTGCCCCCGCACATGGAGTGCCGGAGTGTAACATTTACAAAGGGAAATAACTTGAAAGGAAAGGAAACCAAAAGGCATAATTACCCCAGGCAACTGTTTTGTTCAAGCACTGACTGCTGTGGTTTTAAAGCCTTATAATTTATCACAGCTCAGAGCAGTTTAACTCTCAGCTGTGCTCCTCTGAGAAATCGAGAGGCTTCCCTTCCTTTACTCCTTCTGACAACCTATTCTTTTAATATCATCTTAGCTCTGAGATGGCACAGACCCGGCTCTGCCTTCATTATACAGAGAGAAACTGTTGACAGCAGCAGACGGTTACCTTTGCACTAGGCTGCAATGAACAAATAAGCAATGAGTGGAGCCATTCCAAATGGGTATCATTTCTCTCAGGTTTTAGTATCAGTTAGCTTGTTTTGTGGCTGTTAATCACCTCTTAAGCAAACAATAGCTTTATCTATGTACTGTGCCTCATTTCACTTTCACATTATGTGTGTGTTTTAATCCTAACAGCTTATTATGATCTATAATTAACAATTTTGTTGAAAGCAGAACTGAGCATTAAAGAGAACCACATACTCTCTGAGAAATAACTTGAAACAGGCGGCCTTTGTTTTCATTGGAGATTTGACAACAGCATTTCCATCCTTCTCTGCTGTGCTCTACTGTGCTCAGAAATCCCCACATACAGACGCAGAACATTGAAATATTTCACATTTGGGCCAAATCTCAATTCGTTACCTCCAGACCTTAATAAACTGGAGGTTTCCATTTTAGAACCATGATTAGGATTAAGTACCACTTAGAATCCATAAGGAAGCCCAGGGATGGGCAAGGCTACTCCTAGTGCAAGGAAGTTCCTTGGAAGCAACTTGGGAAAGCTCTCATGTAATCATCAAAGTATAAGGAAGTCTCTGGACTGCTGAAACAAACTCTCTAGTCTTCTGCAAGGAAGACAGAGAAAAACGAAGAACAGGGAACAATTAAGTGATTAAAAGTGGAATTTACTGCATTGCTCTATAAACAGCAGTTCTCAAACTGTGAGTTGTGATCACTTTAAAAAAATTCTATCTTCAAAAATATTTACATTATGATTCATAACAATAGTAAAACTACACTTATGAAGTAGTTAATACAAATAGTTTTTTTCTTCCTTTGGGAGTCACCACAACATGAGAAATTATGTTAGAGGGCATTAGGAAGATTGAGGACCACCGCTCTAAAATTTAGAGTATTTTCCAGGCCCATGGTACATTTCCAGTCTAAATTGTTTGCATTCCTTTACCCATCTTTCAGTTTATTCAAATTTACTGAGCATGTAAAAACAATCTCACTCATGGAAACAGATCTTAAGAAAATGAAATGAAGTCACCCAGTAGGTAGACTTCCTAGATATGTTTGGCATAGACAGCCCATATTTCCTTTCCCTTTAACCACTAGAGAACATTCTCTGTGACACTTGTAAAAGTTACAAAGGACAGAAGACACAGCTCATGAGGTCTGGGGTAGATCTGGTTTGCCTGAGAGATGGAAGAGCAGTTGAGCATGGCCTTTAGTTTGAGACAGCTTCATAGGCTTGGGCCCCATCTCTTTGTAATTTGGGGTGCAAAAATGAACCAGATGCATTTCCTGTACCCTCAGCACATTCTTCACTTGAAGTTGCCCTGTATTCTGTCTTACTTTGTTTTAGCATTTGTAGCAACCAGTTTTATCTCAGCAACTACTTGTACTTTGCAAACATCCCAATTTAAGGTGCTACAAGAGATTGAGATATACCTCCACAAAACACTACATTACCAGAAAGATTATTTTTAACTGAAACAATGGAGTAAAGTAACTGATCCCCCAAAGCACCCCACAATATAAATTTCCACTTTTAAGATAATATCCCTGTGAGATCTAAGGAAAGTCTCAAAGACACTCTTAATTAATGTACACACTTATCAGTCCGCAGAAGGCACCAGAAGAAAGCTCACTAAAGTATGTCTTCCTTCCTACTCATTTCCATTTAGTTGGCTAGCCATAGAAGCCTAAATACCACTTTTTTTGCCCCATGCTTCTCCATAGACTTACTAATCTTTGCTAGGATGCTAGATACTACCCATGTTATAATCACACCTCTCAGATCATTGAACTTTTTGCACGTCTACGCACACTGTGTTGTGATATAATCATTTTTCTCTTGTTTATCTTTTGCCTGATTAAAGAGCTCCACCTACAACAGGTACAAAAGTAGAGAAAGACTAGTCATTGGATTTAACCATGTAATGTTTAAAATTGAAATTTTCCTAGGTTTCATGCTGATTCTATCTCAGATTTCTTAGATGATATCCCAGAGTCTGTATGCAGTTTGGGAAACTCCAGACATAAAACTCATCATCATTTATTTCTAGAATCCACTGATCTAGTTCATAGGTTAATGTAGGTAAAATTAGGGGAAAAGTTAGGAGTTACCCTACTAGACAGTGGTTCTCATTTGTAAGTTGATCCCTTTGGGGTCAAATTACCCTTTCATAGGGGTGGCCCAAGACCATCAAAAAACACTGATATTTACATTATAATTCATAGCTGTAGCAAAATTACAGTTATGATGTAACAATGGAATAGTTTTATGATCGATTATCACCACAACATGAGAAGCATATTAAAGGATAACATGATTGGGAAGGTTGAGAACCACTACTATTAGAGATGGTGCAGAGGAAGATTTAAGATGTAGGCAAGATCCGATTGTGTACCTACCTGTGGGTGACCCCATCAAACTTCAAAACCTAGTGCTAAACCAGTGGTCAGACAGGTGCTGTGGTTAAATTATGTGGGTCAAAAAATAAAACCCAAAGTTTCCAGTCTTGGGAAGGGGCAGATAAAAAAGAAAAAGGATATGCAGGTAGGAAGGAAACAAGTATGAGGGAGAGAGGAAACAGACTGTATTGGTGTGGGAAGTCCTTCTGTCTATGTATTGCTTTTATTGGTTAATTGAATAAAGCTCTTTCTGCCAGTGGCTTAGCAGAATAGGGCAAGGCAGGAATTCTAAGCAGATAGAGGAAGAGAGAGTACATGGAGTCAAGGAGATGCCATGTAACCACCAGAGGAAAAGACACAGGCTGCCAGCTTGAACCTTTCTGGTAGGCTCTGAGTCTCATGGTAAAATATAAAATAATAGAAATGGGTTAATTTAAGATGTAAGAGCTAGTTAGAAATACGCTTAAGCTATTGGCCAAACAGTATTACAAGCAAGATAGTTTCTGAGTGGTTACTTTGGGTCTGGGCAGCTGGGAACAAACTAGCAGTCTCCACCAAAACTGTATCATATCTGAGAAATTGTCAAAGAACTAACTTCAATAATAATACATATTAAAACATCTAAAAATAAGGATTCTGAAGTGTAGCTGTCCACACTGATGCCTTCTGATGGGCATGTGGGAGGGCAATGACTCAGTTCTATTTAAGGGGCAGACCACTGAAAGATTGAATATACACATAACACAAAATAGACTTTTTCCTATTTCTAAAAAATTTTTGGAGGGGCCAAATTGGTGGGGGATAGACATGGAAGGAGCGGGAAGTGAGTGTGATGGGGTACACAATGTGGGGTAACAAAGAATCAATTAAAACATTATGCTGAAAAATAATATAAAAATAGGGAAATGACTTATTATATGGTGTCATACTTTTGCAAAATTAAAATTTTAAATATATGTTCAAAAATAATTTGGCAAGAATATTAACACAAAATAGGTATCCAAGCACATGCATCACCCAGAGAGTAATTCCGTCTACAATGTTCAAGTTGTTTGTGATCATTTCAAGTGACAGAACTGCCTTAGACAATCACTAAGATTCTCAACCTTTCCTGTAAGAATGACCAAGATCAAAAACAACTGATGACAAGTTATGCTGGAGAGGTTGTGGGGTAAAGAGAACACTCCTACATTGCTGGTGGGAGTGCAAACTAGTACAACCTCTTTGGATATCAGTATGGCTATTTCTCAGAAAATTGGGAAACAACCTACCTCAAGACCCAGCA
>LOEQ01008258.1:20698-40358 GCA_001685075.1 Bramus lutescens
AAATAAATAAATAAATAAATAAATAAATAAATAAATAAATAAATAAATGAAATTAAACAGCAGACTTCTGTATGTTTCCTGTCAAAAATCCCATCAACATAAGGTGTGGATATTGCTGCATCTTTAGGGCTTATGACTCTCTAGTTTCAAACTAGTATCCTGACACTTATACTTTTAATATTATGAATGTGTCTCTGATATACAACCTAGCATAGGAGCCAATTGTTTATTTTGATTTATTTGGTGCTCTGAATTCTTACTGTTGAAAGTGGACATGGACCAACGAATGCTAACAAATGGAGAAGTCCTAGTCCTGCCCTAGATGACCAGGGTCAGAATGTCTAGACATTATATTCAAGGACCTTGAAGTTCAAATCTCTTACAGTTACTGAGATGACATTGATGGGATTGTCAATACCCTAACTCACAATGCAAAGAAACACCTAAATTTACTAAGAGGAGTTGTGCCACCAAATGTCATTTTGATTCATATAAAGTATTGATAATTTTAATAACTACATCTAAATTTTGATAATATATCCTGCCAAATGTCTCTCACATTAAATTTCTGCAGAATATACTATTCTCTGAAAAATGGGAAGTGTCTATAAGAAGAGGTACATGTTTATAGGAAAAATAACTGAAAGAAGATTCCATTATAGAAAAGACATCCATGTGGTGGATATTGTATGATAGAACATATAGGTATACCTATAATATATATGTGTAACTATGAGCATTGTATATACTGAGGAAAACCATTGTCAATCGAAGATTTACAATGGCACTGAAGACTGCCATAGGGACAGTACACCGACTTTAGTACAGCATAGTGCTCCCATGGCTTTGAGTGTTTACTGTCTTTCTTGTTTCTGGATGGTTCAAATGGAATCCTTGTAGTAAATGTGCCCCCTTCATTTCTAATTTTACTAGTTTGGATCAAACATTCTTTTTTGGGTTAGTGTGCCTAGGGGTTGCCAATATTGTTTTTTTTTATTTGTTTTTTTTTAAGATTATGAAAGGCAGCATGAGGGAGAAATTTGATCTGAAATTTATTTGGTGAGGTTGTTCTTTTAAACTGACAAAACATCTCAGCTATCAAACTGTATCAGAGATCCTCGAGAAGGATAAAATTTTACTTGAGTTATTTATTAAAAAATGACAGAGAACTTACTTGGTTGGCACTCAGAGCTACTCTTTAGGGTCAGTCCTCCATGGTCAGTGAAAGTCGCATTTGTCTTCTGCTGTTTAGTGCAGGGCCTGCCAGGCTCCAGAAGATCCTGTGGGCTAAGAAATCTGTAGGAAGACAGGCCTACCTTGACCTGAGCAGCTAGACTGTCAATTCAAGCGATTCTGTCCACATCAGGAGATCTTCAGTTTAGATGAAAGGCAGTCTTTCCCAGTGGTCAGCTCTTGGAAGTCAAAGCAAACTATGGATGGATGTTGTTGTGTGTCCATTTGTCTTCTTTCTTCTTTGGAGGAAGTAGAGTTATACTGCTAGGAGCCAACCCGTCTCTTTCTGTTATGAAAAGTTTATTAATAATTAAATATTTAAATATCACATTTCCCAGGTCTCTGAGCAGTTGATGGCTGCTTATTAGATATAACTACAGTATAGAATCTGCCTGGAAGGTTGGGTCTGAGTTTGACCGCATTGGCTCTCAACTTAACAGGTAAGATTTACACTTGTAAAAAGACAGAAAGAAGAAACTGCTTGCAAAAGAAGGTTAATGGTAGAACTGACAATAGTAGGCAACAGCTTAATATATTTTAAATGAGGGTAAATACCCGTTTAAAACACGAGACTTATTGTTTTGTAGTCTGAAATGAGATGTAATAAACAATTATAACATTAAGCATAGGTGCATTTAAGTTACTTGTATGATTACACACAGAGAGTGTGAACAGGAATTGGGCAAAGTGGATGTTCTTGGTGGGCCCTACCAAAGGTATGTCACTGCGCAAAACACATGTAACAAAGTCAACAAGAGGAATTTAGTGAAAAACACATAAGTTAACCCGGGAACAAGACAGGGCATGCTTTAGTAAAGATGGGAGAACTTGGTCACCTGACCTGGCTCTCAGACAAGATGGTGGTGAAGTCACCTGGCCCCAGTCAAAATGGCGGCAGCCACATGCTGCATGGAAAAGTCAAAATTTTTGAGCTATAGGGATTTTAAGCTTAATAAGAGAGACCTAGAGGCGTGATCTGCCCTGTCGCTGAGCCGCCATGCCATAGCACAAGCTGCAGAGGGGTGCAAAAGCCTGGAACTGAAAAAGCTGCACCATGAAAAAAGCCAGGGGACAGACATGGATGGTTGCTATCCACAGATGAAATTGTGAAAACCCTCAAAACACCACTAGGCAAACTGTGAGACGTCTCTCGACTGGGAAGGGTGTGAATCACAAGCAACCTTCACAAGGCTCATAGGGGAGTGACCCCCATGCCATGAGTGGAAATGTAAGGCCTGGCTGGATCCAGTTGCAACTGGAAGCCAGAGAGGCCAGAGTCTGCTTTGAGCAGCATTTGATGGTGAGGGAAATAAAAGGAAAAAAAAGAGATAAAGAAGGATCTGAGGGACCCTGGGCCCTCAATCATGGGTGGATTGTCCCTGGACCATTCAAAACACAATTTAATCTGAGGGAAGCAACTATAGCAGAATGGGGGAGATTTATCAATGGAAGCTGGTGGTGGGAGTAGGAAAAAATAATCTGGTTCAGGATCCCAATCTCTGGAGAGGAAGTGGAGTGGGAGGGTCTATCCAAGTTGCAGAACCAAAAGTTATGGATTTGCTGTGGGTCCTGGCAGCTTGCTACAGGATCCCAGTGGTGGCGGGTCCACAAACTAAGGTGGCTGGCCCCAGTCATGTGGAGGTGGGCTGGTTCCCGGCAAACCCAGTGAGTGGTGTGAGCAGGTGGTGGGTGGGAGGCACATTGTACAGAATAGACTTGGATATTTATTAGTTGGGTTATGGATGGGAAAGAAAAAGGGGAGAAAGGGGGATGAGAGAGAGGGAGAAAAAATGGAAGAGAAAAAGAGAGAGACAGAAAAAGGGGGAAATCAGAGCACGGGGAGAGAGGCAGAAGCTGACTCTTTGAGAGAGGGGGACAGGAAGAGAGAGAGTGGGGCAGAGGCTGCAGGAGGAAGGGGGTGGGCATGGCTTGTCTCTTAAAGAGCCAGAATATTACACTATCTCTTCTTGATTTTTTAATTTAAGGATGTTTACCTATAAACTTACTCTTACAACACTGAGAAGTGTCCCAAAAGTATTGGTAAGTTGTTCTTTCAATCAGTTTCATGGCATTAGATCTTACTTCAAGGTCCATGATACATTTGGAAGTGAGTTTTGTGTAGTATTATAAGATAAGAATTTCAACTTCATTCTTCTACATATAAGTGTACAGTTTGATTAGCACCATTTGTTGGAAATGTTTTTTCTCCAGTATATATTTTTAGCTTCTTTGTTAAAAAATCAGGAATTTAATTCTTTCTGGGTCCTCAATTCTAGTCCATCGATCAATATATATTTTTCTGCCAATACCATGCTGTCTTATTGCAACAGATCTGTAGCATAACTTAAAATCAGGAATGTTGATTCTCTAGCTTTTTTATCATTCAGAATTGTTTGTGTTATCCCTAGATTTTTGTGTTTCTATATGAAATTTAAGATTTTGTTTTTAATTAACATGAATAATTACATTGGAATTTTGATTCAGAAGAAACATAATATTTAGTAAATAAGCTTACTGAGCGATAGTTAAAGGATGGAGGTTTTATCAGCTGGATGGAAGCTGAACAAAAGCTCAAACAGCTTTTCTTTCTGGTATTTGATAAAGAAGACCACTCTAAAATCAGAAGAGATAAAAAAGTCAGTTGACATGAATGAAGGAGAGAATTCAACAATAAGATATAATTAGAAGTATATGAATCAAATATTGAGGGTTTCAAATTTATATATGAAACACTAATTGGCATAAATGGTAACATAAATACGGTACAATAATAGTGAGCAGCTTTAATTCCCCACTGTGATCTCTAGACATAAATGTCAATGAAGAAATATCAAAACAAATGCACATATCTGACTACAGAAATACTTGCTCACCCATGTTTATCTCTATTTGCTGTCTAACAAAACATTTCCTGGGGAGATGCAACATTCATATCTATTCACCACAGAAAAGGAGTCCATGGATAGACCAAAGTATAGGGATAGCACCAAATTCCAATGTGATTAACCAAGGAATTTTGCTGGGCTTACTCACAGGAATATGGGTGAGGGGTTATGTACAAGAACACAAATAACACAAAGACAGCTGTACCCACCAAAGCCCACCGTAGTAATGGTGATAGTTCATCAAATCTGGAAACCCAGAACATACTGCACAGCCTGTAGCAGCTAAATAGATTGGAGAATGTCTTTTTCAGGTGCCTCTTCCAGGCAGCTCAACTGTGTTGTGTGATGTTTTACTCTTTTAGCTTTTGGCAGAGGGGTACCACCCAACTCCCAAATAAATAACACACAGAGGCTTATTCTTAGTTATGAATGCCCAGATTTAGCTTGGCTTATTTCTAGGAGTTTTCTTAAATTAACCCAACTACCTTTTGCCTCTAGGCTTTTTCCTTTTCTTACTTCTATATATCCTACTTTCACTCTTACTTTGTGGCTCTCTGGGCAGCTAGGTGCCCAGCCCCTGACATTCTCCTCCCCTTGTTCTTTCATTCCTCCTCTTCCTGTTTCTCCTTCTACTTATACTGTCTGCCTGCCAGCCTGGCCTATCCTTGCTCCTGCCTCATTATTGGCCATTCAGCTCTTTTTTGACCATCAGGTGTTTTAGACAGGCAAAGAATTACATTTTCACAGAGTTAAACAAATGCAACATAAACAAAAGCAATACATCTTTACATCATTAAACAAACGTTCCACAGCATAAAGTAGAACACTTTAAAATAATAATCCCCAACACAACTGGTTTCTGCTTTTTCAGGCAGGTGGTCTGTTCTCAGTGTCTTTGGAACTTTGATCCTCTGAGACTGTTGGGAAAGTCTTCTTTGTAGCTTGATTTGTTGGAAAATGAATCAGTAACTAGGCTTGTTTACTCTTCGATGGAGGGGCACAGAGAAACTGATCAGTTCAAGGAACTTCCTGAAGCTAGTTAGAGTTGTTTACCTCCCTCCTTAAGGAGCTTCTGAACAAGATAGAATGTTCCAATCTCAGAGGAAACTTACACAGAAATGCTCTATTTACAATAGCCAAGAAATGGAAACAACTTTGATGTACACCAAGTAATGAATAGATAATGAAAGTGTGGTATATTTACACATTGGAATAATATTCAGTTGTTAACAAAAACAAAGTTATGAAATTTATAGACTAATCCATGGAACTAGAAATAATTATTCTGTGTTAGGTGACCCAGAACCAGACAAACTTCTCTTTTTTTTCTCTCGTTTGTAGATTTGAATCTTTGGGTATGTGTTTTTTGTTGATATTATTTGAAGATGTGTTACATTTATTTTTGGTGTGGAATATTTGTTTAATGATGCAAAAATGTGTTGCCATCTTTTATGTTACATTTGTTTAACTTTGTGAAGCTGTGTTACTTTGCCTGTCTAAAACACCTGATTGGTCTAACAAAGAGCTGAGCAGTCAATGGCAAGGTATGAAAAAGGATAAGTGGAGCTGTTAGGCAGAGAATAAATAAAAGGAAAAGAAAGAGAGAAAGGATATGAAGGAGCAAGAAAAGGAGGAGGAGGCCATGGGCCAGCCACCCAGCAACACCACCACCACCAGTCACAAAGTAAGAAGTCAAGAAAGGTATACAGAATAGAGAAAGCTAAAAGCCCATAGGCAAAAGGAAGACAGGATAATTTAAGAAAAACTGTCTAAAAATAAGCAAAGCTAATGCCAGGCATTCATAAGGAAGAATAAGCCTCCATGTCTGATTTATTTGGTAACTGGGTGGTGGGGTCCCCAAAAGAGCAAAAGAATAAAAAGCAACAACTATAGTGTTTTGTTTGGAATCCTTCTAGTGTCTAGGAAGTGAAGAGGGATACAAGGGAGGGCAGACAGACTGTGAAGTGACTGTAACAAGATCAAATTTGGCAAACATAGCATTGGCAGCCCTCACCCTTCTTCTCTATTCCCTCTGCCTTGCTAAAAAGACAAACAACCAGCATTAGATTACCACTAGTCACCAAGGTCTATTCCGTTTTTTGGTGCCTTCCTCTTCCTGAGGCTGACTACTAATATCCAGCTATCCAAGTATTAAAGTCTAGCCATCAAAAGCCTTTTTTGCCTTGCTGAATTAACATGCCCAGTTAAAATAAACACCTCATCCCAACACGTTGTTTCCCCTTTTATATTTATAAACCGCCATTTTACTATGGGTCACATCTGTCTCTTCTATATTTAAAGCAGCACTTTGTCCCCCATCCCCATAAGGCAAGCATGCCTTCAAACTCTCCCTTGTTCCCTTCTCCTTCTCACTTGTCTCTGTTTCCTGTCTTTGTCTCTTATTTTCTACCCTTTGTCCCTCTGGTTTAAAGAAATCATTGTGCTGAGAACTTAGTCTTGGGGTTCCTAAGCTGATACTGTTCCTTTCAGAATACATATACATAAAGGAGAAAGGAAATGGAATGGAATAGGAAGGATTAAATGAAGTAGGTATGGAGGACTGGGCAAAGAAGGGAACACCAGAGGGAAATAACACTATAATTTTTTACAAAGTTTCATGCAATAGAAACTTCCTATGTATGTCTGCATGCAAAAAGAGTTTATGAAGTTACCTAACTAATGAATAATACCAAATAAACAATTGCTAGAAATAACAGCTAAACAAAAAGCCCAGTGGCAGGAATGGCTTACTTCTTGGAGAATTATTTGTCAGTGGAATCCTATGAACCCCTAAATATAACAAATTATTGCTGCTTTTCTTGGTTACTCTTAAAAAATTGAACATAAACTCTACTGCTGAAGACAGCACATACTTGAGTTATAGAATGTGGATAAACCAAGTTGGTATTGAACAAGAAGCTTCATCTTCAGTTGCTACCTTATGTAATGTTGGAATGTGGTACACATGCTACCACAGGAGATTTGTAATCTTCACTTCCAGCTCTGAACCATGGTAGCTAGAATAATGACAGACCTGGCAGGATGTACCTGCTGGTGCAGAATGTTATAAATGTCATCATACATTTTCTGGTTGGACATAAGGCTTGTTCTATAATACAGACCCCATACCTGACACTATTATCAGAGGCATGAACCTGTGAGTCGGTAATACATAGGCCCTAGGGGGAAACCTGTTGTTATTATACTGCTAAAAAGACATAGTTTTTAAATTTATTTATTTTTATTTTATTGTAGTAGTGTTTTTCCATTTCATGAATGTCTGTGTGAGGGTGCCAGATCTCTCAGAACTGGAGTTATAGACAATTATTAACTGGCATGTGGGTGCTCGGAATGGAACCAGAATCCTATGGAAGAACAGCCAATGCCCCTAACCTCTGATCCATCACTCCAGCCCCAGGGTATAGTTTTAAACTGATTCCTAAGACTTATTCCTATAGCCATAGTTTAGTTAGCAGTATATGATGCTTAACACAGAAATTGGTCAAGGTGCAGAGCATAAAGCGACTATGTATAATTCTCATACTTCAACAGAATGTCTGTATCGCACCCATGCACTCAAAGCTCAGTGGTCATTTTGGAAGATGGGTTGGAAATATTGAAAGAGCCAGAAGCAGCAGACAACTATAAGTGAAATGGTTTTGGGGACACAGCGAGGCAATTGCACATGTGAACTCGCAGTGGTTGTGACAGCATGAGCAAGACCCCTGCAAGGTCAAGCCAGGCAAAGCCCCAGCACAGAGAGGGAAGCAGACCCCACCCTAGCTAGAAGCCAGTTGCGATAGCTACTTGAAGAGAATCTGTTTTCTATTTATAAATGGGTTTTATATGATGTACATTGATTGGTGTTCTGCCTGCATGTTTGTCTGCGTGAGGGTGTTAGATTCTGCCCTGGAACTGGAGTTGCAAACAGTTGTGAGCGGCCATATGGATGCTGGGAATTGAACTTGGATCCACTAGAAGAGCAGCCGGTGCTTTTAACTGCTGAGCCATCTCTCCAGCCCTGAGAGGCTGATTTCTTTAAGGACATGAACCCTGGTAAGTCAAGCACACTCGAAAAGACAGCCTTATACTCAAGACTGTTTGGGCAGTACAAACTGGTCTCAATTTTGTTTCTTATTTGTGTTTTTTTTTCTTTGTTCGTTTTGTTACTTCAGAACAAGAACTGTGTGGAAGGTAGAATGGGGATGGATCTGGGATGGGAGGAGTTAGAGGAGGGAGAATATGATCAAAATACATAGAATTCATGAAGATTTAATAAAATAATTTCTAAAAAATGGTTGTGATTCTTGCAGGCAAACAATAGTGAATCTACATTTTGATTTGCAATTTTGTGACCCTGTTTGTGTCTCTTTGTTTTTAAATTGAATATATTTAAAGTTATTGTAAAAATGTTTAGTTATTCCTATAATTCAGTTGATTGTTTAGGTTGTTTAGTTATCTTTCTTTTTCCCCTTACTAACATCAGGAGTTTATCGATTTACTATTCTGAACATGATAGACTCTTTCCTACCTCTCCTTAGATCATCTGCTCCTTTCATGTGATTTATTATTTCTTTGCTGTCAGACTTCTCACTTCTACCTCTTGGATAGTGTTCTTTTAAGTTTCTTCTTCATTGCTTGCTAAGCTACAATAGTTTGTGCTTCCCTCAAAATGTGCTGATATGTTTATTAATTTTAATTTTATTCACTAATCTTAAAATACATCATTTAGTTTGAAACATATCATTCTCACCTCTCCAGGCATTTACTGCAACTACTGAGAGATATGTTATTCTGAGAATTTGCCTTTGGAAATGAGTTGGTGTTTACCTTTAGGGATTTCAATATTGTTTCTTTGTTGTATGTAAACATTTCACATCTTGACCACAGTATATTGTGGTGAGGTTTTTATCCAGTCATTTCTGTTGGGATTCTGAATGCCTGCAGAGTTTTGAGGTCCAGTTCCTTCTTAAAATTAAGCTGTGGATCTGAGTTCCTTTATCTAGCCCACATAGTTTTCTCTTGTCATATCTGAGAACTCTTATATACTGTGGTTCTCTCTCTCTCTCTCTCACTCTCTCCCTCTCTTTCAATATGAGACTTTATTAGACTTTATTTCTTGAGAATTTTACACATGTATCCAACTTATTTTGAAAATATTTAACCCTCTCCCCACTTCAATTCCTTTAAAACTCCCCCAATATCTTCTTGCCAACATCAAGTCCTCTTAAAAGGATTTTATGACCTACTGAGTCTAAATAGTGATACCCACATACTTATAATGTGAGGCCATCCACTGGAGCACATTCCACCAGCCAGGCGCCATACCCCTAAAGAAAACAAACATTCCCATCCATGGCAACCAGGAATTGTCAGCAACTCCTCAGCTAGC
Organism: Bramus lutescens; assembly: GCA_001685075.1. Lineage (NCBI taxonomy): Eukaryota > Metazoa > Chordata > Mammalia > Rodentia > Cricetidae > Bramus > Bramus lutescens. The sequence goes on from LOEQ01008258.1 coordinate 30,209, forward strand.
AGTGGAGACCTGTAAGGCCCCCTCCAATTCATGCTGAAATATTTACTGGTTTGAGCTTTCATAAGTATTTTTAAATAATTTATTATTATTATTTTATGTTCATTGGTGCTTTGCTGACATGTATATCTGTGTGAGGGTGTTGGGTGCCCTGGAGCTGGAGTTGGACGTCCATGAAAATCTACGTCGGTGCTTGGAATTGAACACAGGTCCTCTGGGAAAACAGTCTGTGTTCTTAACCACTGAACCACCTCTCCAGCCCTGAGTTTGCACAACAATAGTTGCTGTAAGTTCATGGATGAAATGGTCTTGTCATGTCCTGAAGACATTGCTTCACACAAGCCCTCCCTGCCCTGTCTGTTAGACTCCTTCTACCCACTCTTAAGAGATGTTCCCTGAGCCTTAGAGAAGGTGGTTGACAAAGAGATTAAGAACTGTTCAAAGTACAGAAGGAAAGTGTCTCTGGAGTGCTCATCCTCACCTAATGTTTTAGTGTAGTGTTTTGCCAACCTGATGCACTATTCCCAGTTCTTTTCCCAGCTTGATTGAGACTAACTACTGTTGCTTTTCACTATGATTTTGTTTAGTTCATTGAAAATAACTTTTCCCAAACTTTAATTCTGTTAATGAATTATTTATGATGGAAAGAGAACCATTTACTACAAGTTGCCCTCTGAACTCCATATGTGCACTATGGTACACATACATACACACACACATATACACACAGAGAGACAGAGAAACATACAAACACACACACACATATATATATACATACATACATACATAATTTTTAATGTTTACAAAGTAAAAAAATAAGGCTTCTTTGCAACTTTGCTTTGGAAACACACATACACAAAGGTCACTAAGATAATTAAACATGCAGGCACATTTCTCGTCAGAGAAATGATAAATTCCAGACCAAAGAGGGGAAAGGCCAAAAAGATATTGTTGAAATCAGATAATATGAAAATACTGCTAAAAGTTTAGCAAAAACAATAAAAGTGTAAGTTCTATCTGCATCCCCATAAAATGCAACTGAGGGCAATGAAGGGAAAGGGATAGATTGTGCGAGTTGATTATATTTATATTTCCCACAGTTCATGCCGGGGTCAGGGATGTATTGACCTAGTATCTGATCTCTACAGAGCTACGTACACTCTACTGACTTCTCATTTTTTCTATCAGAAGCTTGTTTGGACAGGGTTTCGTGTGTATGCTGGGTCATTTTTATCACCCATCTAAGACTCCATGTAACATGCTGGGTTCGTTCTACCAAACAAGACGTCTCTGTACATTGCATTTTGGCTAAGCACCCAAAGGAGTGAGATATGAATAGGGAGAGGATCTATCTGTCTTTGTGCTGAAGACCTCCTGAGTGTCAATCACTCTGCTGTGCATGCCACACTTTCTGTTGAACTTCAGAGCTGATAGGTTCCACAGCTGTTAAAGACAGGTAGGCAGCTACAAACAATGGCCTGACTGCTCACCTGGTGTTCAAGGCTATCATGCTTAAGGAGTAGTCTCAGTTGATGTAATTTATACCCCAAATCAAGAACAGGTCTATCCTTGCCTGTGTGCTTTACCACCCAACCTAAGCCTTCTGCAGCCTGGACTTTTAGGGCTGTCAGTGTCTGGGCCTCCTGATAATTACTGCCCCCTAGGGCTAGCTCTCACCCTGGATCTATTCAAGTTGATTTTAGGTGCTGTGGCATATGTTTTCTATTCTCAGGTCTCTGGGTTAGCTCAGTTTCAAGAGAAGTACCCAATCACTGTCCTCTGGGTCTTAGAGTAGGAAGGAGAAGTCCCATCGTTCTGCTGAATCGTCTGCCTCAGAAGTGACTCGCGTTCAAACCTACCCCTCGATTGAAAACATGTGAGGGCTTTGGGCTTGTCTTGGATGTTGGGCTGTCAGTCTGTTTACCCTACTACTTTCTGCCCTATCTTTTTGTCTTATGTTCAGCTTGCCCTCCAGTTACTAGGGAGCCACAAAGCAGGAACTGTTCTAGCCAGGGCTTTCTTATTTTCTGTGATCACTAACCATTTTCTCTGTGTTTTTTCAGGTATCCTGTCACTACCTTGGCAAATTTACAAAGCTATTTCTTACTTGGTCTCTTTGGAACAGAGACAATTTCTTTTTTCTTAGTTTGATTTTTCTCCTTCACAGGGTTGTACATAAACAGCTTCTAGTTTGATATCTTACCTAGAAATCTGAAACAGACTAATTAATCCAAACCTTGAAAATACAGAGAACCCAAGCCTTCAGGCAACTTTACAATTAAACTGTAAATGAGTTTGGGAATAGCCAGTACTTCTCATTATATAGGCCATTTTTATTGTTTGTATGCCTATCATAAAGAAGTTGAATTGAACATAGACCTTCCAACACACATACACACCACACAGGACAGGTTAATTATGTCTTTCTATATGTGTGCTATAGAGACTATACAAAAATCTATCTCAGCAATAAAGTAAAACTAATCACTATGAGAAAAAATAAGTTACAACTAAAAATATTTTACTTGTTATTTAAAACAAAAAAAGTCTTTTCTTAGATCAATTGGTAGTCATAATATGATGGAATTTATATGAGATAAAATAACTAGTTTTTCCTGCTCACAAAAAACCTATTTTACCTTTTGAATGCTAGTTTATATACCTTGTTCTTGCCTCCAGATATCCCATACAGGTATGGGTACATGAGGTATGGCCAGTCAAATAATAATTAGTTCCTAATTTGGGATGGAGCAGTTGACCCAGAGTGATAGGCAACATCCCCTCATAGGACTGTCATATGTGTAATGAAGCAAAGGAGTTCATTCTACTGTAGCTGACAAATTCTAACATTTGGAGACATTCTATATGTAGAACAAATGAGTTATAGACAGAAATAATGAGTAAAGGATGGATGGATGGATGGATGGATGGATGGATGGATGGATGGATGGATGGATGGATGGATGGATGGATGGATGGATGGGCACACTGATTGGTAGAAGGGTGAATGAACTATCCTTAAGGACTCTACAAAGAAAATGAAAAAGGCATCTAAAGTCCAAGTACATGGCTCTAATTCTTGAGGCCCTAGGTTCTGGGATATAACTCTCATCCTATAATCTGTACCATTTCCCTGTAGGATGCCACACTGCTGGCACAGCCTGACTGCAGAGACTGGTGGTGGGTGCCAGGATTGAGACACAGAGACTTCTTTTCAAGTAGAAGAATGGAAACTTTTATTTTTCCCCAGCTAAAGTCTTTTATACCTCTACTGCTTCTGTGGAAAACCACTGGCCAGAAAAAAAAAAAACACACAAACATCCTTGTCAATTACAGACCTCAAGGAAGTTCCACTGTTGGTCAGGGGGAGTGAGGTCAGCTAGATCACAACAACTCCCCCCATTTTATTTTATAAAAAAAAACGGTGTCTTTCTTGTTACTTTGTCTGTCATGGGGAATAGCCCTCTAATATTCCCTGTCTTCGGTGGCAACCTGCCCCCAAAGTGTTGCCCATCCGTGGCTACCCAGACACATAACCTTAAACCAAGTATCCCCAGGACTGACAGCACCAATGAGCCAGACCAGCACTGCAACCATCTAGCATGCACTAACTTGGTGGTAAAATTAACAAAAATCAGTATTTCAAACCCCTCTCATATGATTGTTGAGTTCCATAACAGTAGCAGAAGTACACAATACAGTGCCAGGAGTAATGCACATAACACAATTAACTGTTGAAAAGTCCAAAGACAGTCCACTTGCTCCTGAACCAGAGCTACTTGTTGGTTCAAGGTCAATATGCTCAATTGAATATGTCCATTAAGATCATTTTGAATGTCCAAAGCATTGCTGACTCTTTCAGCCAGCTGGTTGACAGTCTGGGAGAGAGCAATTCTGGCAGCAGTATCTGCAGTGGCAGACATAGCTCCTCTGCCCATACAGAACTACAGGAATGTGCCCATCATCCTTAACTGGCACAGGCATGGCAGCAGGAATCCTTACAAGGAGAGCGTTGTCTTCTATGGTCCAGCAGTTGTTGCCATATTTGCCAATACTGTTGTTACCGCCACAGTGTCCCCCAGGCTGGGCACTGACTGGGCCAGGGCAACATGCCTTTCACCCCAGCCACCTATCAAAGCTCTGCTCCAGCTGCCTTCTGCCCCCAGACACACTCTCTCTGGGTCCAAACTGCTGCATGGAGCAGAGCAGAACTCAGGGAAGCAGGCTCACTACTCCTGAACCACTGAAGGGGCCCCACTTTAACAATCTTTTTGGGAATTTGGGCATCGTAAACCTGTCTGGCTGCTTCCTGCTGAGCGGGGGTGCTGCATTCTTGGGGGTATTTTACATCAACATTTCAGGGGGTCTTGGTGAATCAAACCACATAAATTTGCAATGAATCCACAGGTTCTCAGCCTCTGTGGAGACAAAAGCAGAACCTCTTTTCCAAAGAATCAAATCCTTAGGCCCATATTTTAAAATCAAAATACCTTTCTTTGCAGTTCCCAGAATCAAATGTCTTTCTCCAATCCAGAACACAAAAGACAACACAATCAACATAATAACATACATCAGTACCTATTCTATCTTTTTGAGGCCCTCAATTCACCCTCCTACCTCTTCTTTATTACTTCCCTACTGGCCAGTCTTCCACAGGGCATCCCTCAGAGCATCTCTGGGGATGAAGAAACACATACTCCTTTTAATCTGACTTGACTTGTTCCCAGTCTGGAACATTTAAACCCCCTCCTGTAATAAACCAGGGGCCAACTTGAGCAATTGTTTGTACAAAATCTTCGGCTGTCTTCCTTGTTACTTCCATGCCTTGTTGCTTTTAGAGTTTCAGCTACTGTTTGTGGCCTTCAATTCACCCTCCCGCCTCTATTTTATACTTGCTAGTCCTTTGGAGGGTGTCCCTCAGAGTATCTCTGGGGATAAAATAAACACATTACCTTCCCCAATATGCTCCTCAATTTAGCCAGCAGATGGAGTGACCCCGTTCATGAATCCCTAATTTCCAGATCTTAGTGGAACCTCTACTTGCTGCACCCAGCACAGTTTGGATGCCGAGACTGGAGAGGGGTGCTGGGATTGAGACATGGAGGCTCCTTTTCAGGTGGAAGAACAGCAACTTTTATTTTTCCCCAGCTAAAGCCTTTTATACCTCTACTAATTCTGTGGAAAACCACCAGCCAGAAAGAACACAAACATCCTTGTCAATTACAGACCACAAGGAAGTTTTGTTGTTGGTCAGGGGGAGTGAGGTCAGCTAGATCACAACAATAGGATACATGAGTCAACATATTCTCATTTTTCCTTACCTTCTGAAATTGATTTTATGTAACTTTCAGCTAGTCGTATTCTGAGCAATATAGTAGTCTGTTTAAATGCAATACTGCTTTGACCACCGAATGCTGCTCTTCATACTGATAGTAATGCAAGTCTTCAGATACATCTCTAGGCTTCTAGGCTTTTCCTTAAAACCACTTCAACTACTGCTTTCTCAGTGTTCTTAGAATGCTGTTCCCTTTCATGAAACTACATCAAAGTTTCCCTCAGCAACAGATCACTGATAGCCAGAAGCCATTTAACAAGGTTTGCTCAGTCTTCTCCTGACTCTCACACTTAAACATGCCATCAATTTCCAGATTACTCAATTATTTTTGCACCTCTGACTGTGTGGAACTCTGCCCACTTCATGCTCATGAACATCCTCTAGATTTGCTATGTCAAGAGAGGAGCTAATAAGCCCATGACTTTTTCATAGCATTGGTGCACGTTTAATTCAGGCCAGATGCTACCTGAAGTTTAAAACAAAGCTAGGATGATCCTCAGAACATTTTACATTGTGAATATAAAATAAAGTTATAGTGTTCATGCTATGACTAGTGGGCATATGCTCATGAAACAGAAGTCAGTGTTAAGCTTCTCAACCACAAGAGAAAAGGTTAATTCAGGAGATAATGTTCTTAATGCTTAAAGATGGACCTTTGAATGAATGATGTAAGAGCAAAGTTGATCCTTTATTTGGAATCCCAAATAAACAGCTTTAGGAACATAAAACTTTTTTGAGAATATTATATAGTCTTTTTTTCCTTTCCTCCCTCCAAACCCTCCCATATGCACACACCTACTCTCTTTAAAATTTATGTCATTTTTCCCATTAACTCTTATTATGTGCATGTATTTATATACATATACATTCCTAAATATAACCTGTTAAATCTATATAATATCATTCATGTATATGTTTCAGAGTTGACTATTTGGTATTGGATAACCAATTGGTATATTCTTCCCTAGAGAAGACTATTTCTTCTACTTCATGCAATCCTTAGTTACTTGTAGTTCTTAGTATTGAGTTAGTTCCTGGTGGACTTTCCCCATCTGCTTTTAAAAGATCTATTTATTTTTACTAATATGTATGTGCCTGTGTGAGTTTGTGTACATTATGTGTGTGCAAGTGCCCAAAAGGAAGCTTATCCTTGGAACATGATTTATAGGCAATTTTGGGCTGTCTAATATGAGTGGTGGGAACCAAACCCAAGTCCTCTCCAAGGGCAATAAGCATTCTTAACCACAGGGTCATCACTCCAGCCCCCAGACATGGAACAATTTCAAGGATAAGAAGTTTTCATTTCAAGGCAAGAGCAAAGAAGGTTAAAGTCTCCAAAACCATAAATATAAATAAGCATGTGGGAAATGATGTCACCCTCCCAGCTGACATGAGCTTAAGTACGTAGTCAATGCTGTGCCACAGAGAAGTTCACCTGAACTGTTTCCCTTGCTAAAATGTCATCTGAAAGACAAGTTGCTTATTTTAACCTGGGGAGAACATCATGTCCATCTTATATGCATGTCTTTCCTAACTTGTTCCTTGGATCTAATAAAAACGTGTCTACAACAGATCTGGGTTTACTTCAGCAGGATAAATAATGGATATGACTTTTTCCAGTACAAGTCTGCCTCTAAACTTTAGAGTCTAAAGTCTGATTTCTAAGCACTGGGCTAATTAAGCACAGCTGGGTCGACATCAGTCCTGCTCAACTGCGAAGATTAAACTGGCAAGGAAAAAATCAATCATCATTAATCATTGAATTTGTCTAGAGGCTTTCAGAGGTGCTAACTGGGTCAAGCAGAGCTAGACTGTTCTCATTGAGAGACCAAATGGTTAAAGAGTGAAAATGTGTGCATTCCCCAAAGGAGGGAGATCCTGGTGCAAGCACCAGATGGCATGCTTTTAGACAACAACTGAAGTGGGGATGGTAGCTTATAATTTCTACTACCTTTCACTATAACCAGTTCTGTCTCAAACTGGGAGTCAGACAAAGATGCTTGTGACCACTGCTGCCATTTGCTGTCACCCAAATGGCATCTCTGTGGAAGTTTATGAGTTCACATTCACGTGTGCAACAGTCTCACTGGGCAGGTGGCTTTTCTTCTATTGAAGGATTGGCTTAGGTCTTGGACTTATGATGTCCTAGAGCTGATGCCTTTATGATATATGTACCATTTAATCCATCAAAACTAGCTTTCTGTTTTAAAGAGAGTGTTACATACATTTCATGTCTCTTACACATTAATTAACAGTGTTATTGTGATGCCTTTTATAGTGTGGGATTTGTTGGCATCATTTTCCCATTTTTTTATCCCCTTAATATTTTATAGTATGCTGTGAGAACCCCTTGAGAAATAGAGGGGCTGGCCCCTCACTTCATCACAGGACATCATTTTAGAAGCCATTTTCCATGTGCCCTGTGGTAGAGAATCCAAGGCAGTGTGTATGCTGTGGTTTTCTTCCAGGTGAAAAAATAGTTTAGGACTTTATTTGTGCAAGGAAAGCTCCCCAAGGTTTCTCTCAGGTTCCAGTTGCAGACAGCAGTGGAGAAGGGATCTCATTTGCAGGCCAGTGAGACAGGAAGAGGAACAATAGAAGAACAGCCACAAGGTAGAGGAGAAGTTTTTATTTTTGCCCTAAAATTTTCAGCCCCAGCCTTCAAACATTCTTGGTGAACCCTTACCAAAAGTAATATGGGAGGGGTTGAGCTTAAAATTCTTGCCTCTAGACTTTGTTTTTTAATTCTTCTGTAAGATTATGCTCATCAGTGAACCTTTGAATTTATAAATATACATATATATTAAATTTCTCGCTGACCAGAGCAGATACCCAAATTGCACACAGCCACTCAGAAAATCTGCTGGGCTCTCAGAAGCAAAATGCTACTGTTTTGATCATGATAGACATCATCCACAAAAAAAGAGATTAGATTAGTTGTTTAAAAGCTGAATACTCTTCTAAACCCACATTCCCCATCAGTAAATTTTGCTGACATCTTTGTGGGGCATTGCCTAAACCTGGCAAAACTTATACAGGCCTCTCAGAGTAGAAGGACCTGTAGGCTGGAAGTGAGCAACAACAAAAGAAAGCAACTCTGGGTGTCAATCAGACAAAATTGCCTGAGCAAAACATCACCAGATCCCAGTACTCATTAGATGGAAAGCACCAGTGAACAACATCCTTCACACATCCTATTCACGAACATGTACAAATGCACTCACATGTGCCCCTACATACATGTACAAATATGCAAATGTATGTCTATACACATACCTTGAGACATCTCAAAAGACCTCAGTGAACAGATTGCCAGAAGAATGTCAATTGATCCCTTGTTAGGAACCCAGTGCCCTCTGGAGACCTGCATCAAATCTCACCATTTTCATCTGGAGGAAGATGTCAACAAGTAGAATGAGAGGCCAGCACAACTGAGGCATCCAATTCAGATTCAATCATTAAAAAATTGCCCCTTTGATGTCTTCTGGACCCAAGAAAACTGATGAATGTAATGGGATTTTAGAATGGGATGTTTTCCGCTACATCTGTCAACAGATATTCAGTAAGAAACAGAAGCATATGATACCACCTCACATAAGCAGAATTTAGTACAGTCAGAACAAGACGATGTTCTCACTGGGATCCTACCTGCCATTCTGACTATGTAGAAGGAAACAACAGGGAGAGAAAATTGGTTAAAGACAGTGTGAGAAAAGATGGGATGCAGCAAATCCTCATGATGAGTGGGATCCCAGTGCAGAGCCAAGAGGCACTGTTCCATCCTACACTGTGTTCTGGATCTCCAAAGCTGCAAGGTACACAGAATAAAACACAAATTCTGTTTCCCTGATACTTTCTAACACCCCGTCTTGTTCCACCACACCACCTGTCTATTTGGAAGCAAGATGTGGAATTCTCTTAGACCTAGTGAGGGAATGTGTAAAGATTCACTCCATCTACCATTTGACAAAAAGAACAGATACAGAATCTGTGCCTGAGAACATCAAAGCCATAGCCACACCAAGCCTGTTATCAGATCTTATTATCCTCACTATTTCTTCAATCTCTTCCCCCAACTTCAAGATCCTCAGTTAAATGGTCTGGCATATCCCCAACCTGAGCAAAAGCAGGGGAGGGGGAATAAATGTTTGGACTAGGTCTTGACTTTAACCCACAAAGTAGAGGAATCACTAGCTGTTCTATTGACAGATATTGAAATGCATCATAGCATGGCATATTTCTGTGTCTGACACAGCAAGAACAGCAGGGAAATGGGTGGAGTTCTTGTGACCAAGAGTGAGTCTTCCAAAGAACTTCTTGCAGTACTACTGTGGCCATACAGAAGATTTACCAGGTCAAGCCAAAGACTGATGAAAGTAAATTGCATCATAAAGACTTTGCTAAATTCTTACATGGTTGCCCATTAGGTACCAGCTGGAGCCTCTACAGATATAAGGAGAAGAAATGGACACACAGGTAAGACCTTTAATTTCCTAACATCCTTCTCACATTCTGCTCCTCTATTCTATTCTAGCCATAAATAAAGGACATTGAGCCTATAATTCGTGATCCTAGAAAAGCTAAACAAGAAGGTGAACCCAAAGTAAAATATATAGTTATCCTCCTGGATAGTGGAAGTAGACAAGATTTCCAGGAAAAGTTGGGAGCACGGGGATGGGGGTGGGGTAGGGATAAGGGGAGATGGGGGAGAGAAGGGAGAAGGGGAGGATGGGGAGAGCTTGGGTGAATAGAATGGTTGGGATGGAGGAAGGGTGGATATGGGAGCAGGGAAGTAGATAACTTAATTAAGGGAGCCAT
>LOEQ01008259.1:11302-50142 GCA_001685075.1 Bramus lutescens
CTGCTCTCCAGCCAATTATTGGTAATAGCCCTTTTGAATAATCCAATCATAATAAAGAACAACCCCCAGACACCCCCCCTTCCTTTTGTGTTTTTTTTTCCTTTAAAAGTAGCCTGTACCAGCTATTCAGGGTCTTTCTGGCCTCTTGAATGCTGAAAGACCCTGTCATGACAGAATTAATAAAATCCTCATGCTTTTACATCAACTGTGGTGTGAGAAATGGTCTCTTGGGGCGACTCCTCCTTGGTGATTGGACTTTAGGGTCCAACAATCCCACTGCTCAGCCCAAGAAACAGTTTCCACTTAGTCAACCAGACTAGACAATGAACTGGAGGGGAAAGTGGACTTTATGATATGGAAACTTCTCCAGAAGTTCTTCCTAAGATGCTCATCTTCCCAAATTGGGGGGGGGGGATAAGGAAGTGAGGGCTTGGTTTTTTGAAGTGAAGCTAAAAGACACTGTGGGTTTTTGGTGTTTTTTGTTGGTGGTGGTGGTTTGTTTGGTTGGTTGGTTGGCTTTTTTGAGACAGGCTTTCTCTATGTTACAGTTGTCTGTCCTGGAACTCCCTTTGTAGACAGGCTGTCCTTGAACTCACAGAGATCAGCCTGCTTCTGCCTCCTGAGTGCTGGGATTAAAGATGTGCACCACCACCGTCTGACATCTGTTTTGTTTTATTAGCAAGACTGTGATTTTAAAGTATGCACTCTTGGGCCCGTAAGCTAGCTCAGCAGGTAAAGGCATTTGCTGCTGAGCCTGGCGTGGTCAAAGAGAACAGACTCCTTCAAGGTGTCTTCCAACATCCAGTTATGAGCAGTGACATGCAACACACACACACAAACAAAAATTAGTGATTTAAGTAGACAAATGTAATAAATGAAGTACACATCCCCTTGAGTATTTGTAAGACTACATATTCTACCCTTTGCCTTGGGAAATCTTAGTCATCCCAACCAGGGACAGCACCAGGCACACCAGCACAGGTTAGCCTTCGGATACAGATGACTAACCGTGGCTCAGCTGTCTCTAACCCACTCTGGAAACACCACCCCCCACTTCCCCACAGAAGGCCCTAATTTGCTCTTTACTCTAGGACCACTTCACCCCCATGGCCAGCAGATTATGGGTTTTCCTCTTTCCGTTTATGAATGCTACTAAGGATTTCTGATTCCTCTGATCAGAGAGCAACAGTCAGGAAATTCTCAGAGACGATCTTTCCTAAGACACTGGAAATTAATCTCACATGCGAACCTTCCCTAAATCTAACAAGTGGAGCCACCTCAAGAAAGAGTAGAGTGAAAGAAAAGATCAGAAAGTATGGTGTTTCAGGTCAGCCCAGGCCGGCCACCTAAGAAAGGTGCACCCAGTCCTCACAGGCACTCCCTTGGCATTGCCGAGAAGGGAAGGATGACGAGAGGATTCTGTTTCCTGTGTTTATCCTATATATGAGGGGAAAGCTTTCCTACTGTTCCAGAATCAGGCCCTCCCAAAGTTATATCTTTATCACAGACACAAACACTGTGAAACATTCTCCCACCCTGGTGTTCAGAATGCTTTACATCATCAAAAAGGAAATCACCAGAAACCATTAAAGCCCTGCTGACCCACAGTATGAAAGGATGTTGTTACCCAAAGGACCTGAGAGGAACCGCTTCTCATCTCTCAGCTAGAAGAGGAATGAGATGACAAGAGTCATAGGAATGAAGAAGACAAAAGGAAAGCAGGGTGGTGGGTAACACTAACAACACAGGACGGTACCTACAGACCAGCACATGGCTCCCATTGTGGCTATCAGACTGGCTGGCAAGGTAAGTGGCAGGATGCAGACTGCTACTTTTGGTTTCTAGGTTAGAGCATCAGCAAGATAAGAAGCTCTCAATCCCAAATCTACTTTCTCTTTGGGACTCTGGGAAGTTCAACCATTCTTTTCCCAACCTGTTCCCTGTGAGCTTCTAGCCACAGAGANGGGGACTGGGAGCAGGGTGGAAGGGAGGCTGGGGGTAGGGAAGAGCAAGGCTGTAGGATGAGCTCCTTCTGGTCCTATCTCCATTCCAGCAGTTGGCTTGAGCCTTTGATGACTATGGGCCTCCAGCCATGAGTTTGCACAGCTCAAAGAGCCCAGTCTCAGCCACTCTGGCTGTCCCTCCAAGTTCCTAGGATCTGTAGAACTTTAAAACAACTCTGAGGCCATTTCTGAGGCCTCTCAGCAATAGTGCTCCTCCCTCCCCTGGGAACCAAGGACCTAACAACTATACATGCACATACTGAAATGTTGGGAACTTTCCATCTCCCTGAGTCCTTGTGAATGTTCTCCAAATAGAACTCAGTTATTGGAACAGTGGCAAGATAACCCTTAGGTGTTGACTCAGTTCCTGATGTTTTGACTCAGTCCCTGGGAAGGGGTCAAAGTAACACACAGATGTTCCCCCTTAACCCGCCTGCTCTAGCAACCACTCTCTCGCCGTGGCTCAGACCAATCATTGCTAGTAGCCCTCTGAATCAGCCAATCCTAATAGCTGGAAAAACAACCCCCAGACTCCCTCCTTGTTTCTGTGGCTTTTTACTTTGAAAGGAGCCTGTTCCAGCTATTCGGGGTCTTTTGGCTTCTTGAATGCTAAAAGACCTTGTTGTAACAGAACTAAAATCCTCATGCTTTTACATCAACTGTGGTGTGAGAGTGTTTTCTTGGGGCGACTCCTCCTCGGTAATTGGACACTAGGGTCCAACAGATAGATCTAAATGTCTGCTCCCCTCAGTCACTATTCCTATCCCTTTTGCTCTATAATCTCAAGATCCCACATGATTCTCTACATTTAAATGTCCTTCCTGGCGAAGGCCTAGTGTGTGCACTGTGGGACCGGCTAGACCTGATGGCCATGAGACCTTAATTAAGGCTGAGAAGTGATGAGCTTATTCTATCACACACATAATGAATAGGTTGCTCGCACAGACCAATCACTTTTCTAGGGTCACAATAGATGTAATTTTTCTTTCCTTCTGAAGCAGGGTCACACCATGTAGCACTGGCTGCCCTAGAACTCACTATTTAGACCAGGCTGGTCTCGAACTCACAAAGTTCTGCCTCCCCAGTACTGCGAGTGCTATGCCCTTGGCAGGTGTGATTCTTTGTTTTCTGAGACAGAGTTTCTCTGTGAAACAGTCCTGGCTGTCCTAGAACTCACTCTGTAGACCAGGCTGGCCTCAAACTTACAGAGATCCACCTTGCCTCTGCCTCCAAGGTGTTGGGATTAAAGGCGTGTGCCACCACTACTCAGCAAGTCTCAGATATTTTTTAAGTGTGTTCAGGGCTGACGAGATGGCTCAGTGGGTAAAGACACTTGCTACCAAGCTGAAAACCTGAGTCAAGTCCCTGGGACCACATGGTAGAAGGAAAGTACCAGCTTCAACTGCCATATGTATGCCATGGGGGGTGGGTGTGTGTGTGTGTGTGTGTGTGTGTGTGTGTGTGTTCAGAAATAAAGTCATGATGCTAGGCTACAATTTAGTCTCCCTACAAGCTGCCATGCTTCCTGTACACTGTTGCACTGAGCTTGTACACAGCTCACAGCTCAGTACAGGCATGTGCACAAGTCATGTTCTAGAAATCTCCTTCCTTTTGTCAGGCTATTGGTCGTCTAACAAAACAACAATGTTTATGCTGCGAAACGTCTCATACCACAGGCTTGGTTATCATTTAATCTATACCCCATCATCCATATTTCTTGTAAAATTTAATTAAAACAGAATGTATGTAGTCAAATCTCTTTTTTACACAGGGATATTTCATCTGTGTAATGAATTTCCTTCATCCAATCATGAGTCACATAATGTCTGGCTATTCCGCTCTCTGTGATCATAAGATTAATCAGTGGACTCAAAGTCTAATCCTCCCATTATAATGGAATCTGAACTGTAAGTGCACAATTATCACTGTCTACAGTAAGGCTTTGGCACAAGACAGTTAGCATACCCAGGGTGCAGAGACAAAGATACACAAAGTGACCTTTCCCTGACGGCAGGAATAAATGGTGCCACACAAGCCTTCAGGGAAAGGAACTGCCCACTCATCCTACTCTTAACAAGCCTGATCAATTTGGTTTTTAATCACGCCTGCTGGTACACGCCAGGAATTCCAGCACTCAGGAGACTGAGGCGGTAGGACTGTGAAAGTCTGAGGTCAGTCAAGGTTATACAGCAAGACCCTGCCCACCCTTACAAAAAAAGTGTTAATTAATGTCAAAAAAAAAGTTTGAGAGAATCAAAGCTGAAGAGACTCTAAATTCTAGATCCAAGGTTCTTCTACATTCTCATGTAATTACTTTAATTTCATTGCCCCTTTTAAAGGAGAACATGGGTCTAGAGCAGTGGTGCATACACACCTGTAATCCCAGGACTCTGAAGGCTAAGGCTGAGGGTCCTGCCTTGGTTTAAAGTCAGCCAGAAACTGCACAGCCGAGACTTTGCAAAAGAACAGAGAGGCAGATGGAAGGATTGATGCAGGAATGGAAGGGGAGTAGAGAAAATTAACTATGAAGAAAAAATTGGGACAAATAATGGATTGCCTTATTAGTTGATTTTACTCAGAACAAGGGAAAATACAAGAAAGAAAAACATCACGAAAAGCCATACAGTCTCAATGAATACTCTGTCTAGCTCAACAGATAGACCCTATTTTTGGCCACTGTATTTGACTCTCTCACTGACAGCCATATCACACTAGATGTGATTCCTGAGAACAATATCTGATTAAGCCATATTTAATATGGCCCAAGCTCAAATTGATCTTGATGCTACTACAAGCAGTTTGAGGCCTACTCCTCAAGCTAATGAATTTCCTAAACAAAAATTACTCTAAAACAGGGAAATGCATGCCCTTTAATATCTGAAATCACCATTCAACCCACAAAGTTTTTTACTGTGAAACAAAAACATTTAGAATATATTAAGGAACTAGCCATTTCCAAGATGCAACAGCTGTGTCACAGGACAGCACTGCATATTCTAAGCACAAATGATTTGATACTATGCAGGGACCTTGGGAGTCAAAACTCAACAATTTCCCTTAGCTCACTGCCACAGAAACCTTGAAATCATACTTTGCATTTTAATAAGAGCATTGGTTTAATGATGCAGCAAATTCATTTAGAAACCTGATCTGAAAACACAAAACAAGTCGTTCTTGATGTTCTAACTATACAGACACTGAGCAGTTCCCTTGCAAAGCTTCAAGGCAAGTTTTGAAACCTTTCTGGGAAGCCAGCAAGATGGTCAACCCATAAAAGGTGCTATTGCAGTCAAGCCTGAAGACCTGAGTTCAATCCCTGGGTCCCCAGGGTGGAAGAGAATCAACTCCTGAAAGGTCCACTGGCCTCCTCAAGAAAAGTGCACAAACCCATGCAATAAACATATAGTAAGATTCCTTTTCTTTTAATTTCCAGAGTTCATGGTCTGGAAGAGTTAACAATCATTTACTTTGGTGTCAACTCCTGGTGTCTCAAATTCTCACCACGACACCATCGTGATGCTGTGGAAATTGCTGACACAGGCTAGCCAACTGTGCTACATAGTTTTTGTTAATACACAATCACTGCAGATCTACTCTCTAAGCAAAACGCAGAATCACATTTTAAAATAAAGTATTAAGTACCAAGTGTATGTCTTTTAAAAATTCTGCCAAGGAAAGAATGTCATATTTAATTCTAATGGGCAACTCAGATCAACAGGACACTGTCTGGATGGAGTTGAATGAGAAAGGTAACAACTACTCTCAACTATTGGGCATTTTTAAAAATATTTCAAAGAACAGTTTTAAGGAGTTTAATTCTACAAAGAAAAGTCCATACCTCAGCCATAAGAGAGAAGAATTAGGTTCTAGCACACCTGAGAGCTGAAGGAAGAAAAAAAATCTTTGGAAAAACAAAACACTAGACTCTGAAACTAAGATCTTAGCTTAAAATATAGAAGGTCTTACCTCCCATTGTAAGTGGGGTGGGATATTTCGTATCTGAAGTTTCCGAATCCTGCAGAAGAATTAAAACGTTTTAAGGAACAAAACTTACAAAAGAAAACCACACCAGTAGCTAACACAGAATTTAAGAAATACTTAAAATACAGATTTTAATTTAACTGCACAAGATGAAATGAGGAAACGCAGCCCAGGGAAAAAGCACGCCAACCCCCAGGGATGCCCAAGACACACGGACTTGGCATTCTTAAATGACTGAAATTTTCTAAACCACAAAAACAGACAGATAAATTCATTTGTTCGGATGACTATGTTTAGCTCCCGAGCCCCCTTTCCTCAGCTTAAGCCTCCCAGGGCACAAACAGAGCTTTAGTACAGATATTTTTGTTCTGAGATCACAGCCAAGGGGCTCGAGATAGCTTTCAGGGAACTTGCGACGGAAGGAAACTCACATATTTTCACTACTTCCTGACTGTAACATTCAACGCATTCTTTCATCATGAGTGCCGGATATAAGTCATAGTACCTGTAATTCTCAAATCAATAAAAATCAGGTACTCTCATGCCACAAAAGGCGCAGTAGATCTATTAAATATCAACTGCATAGTGCCAAGAAATTGACTATGTCGCCAAACTTATACATACGCATACAAGCATCCATGCATGCACACACCCAAACACATGTGGTCTCATGCAGACTAACCTAGAATGACCTTGAACTCCTGAGGTCACTGCCTTTACCTTTTGAGCACTGGGCTTATAGCTATGTGCCATCAAGCCTTATTCATGCAATGCTGGGCACTGAACCCAGGGTCTCATACATGAAGAAAGTACTATCAACTGAGAGCCATTCCCCAGCTCCTCATGATTATATTGAAAAGTATATATTACTGTATCATTTGCTAACTGTATGGGCTCAGTGTTCTTTTCTGGAGATAGGGTCTCTTGCGCTGTATCCCAGGCTGTCCTGGAACCTGCAGCAATCCTCTTGCCTGAGCAGGCTTGAACTAGTACACCAGGTTTTGCTAACTGCATTTTAAAACAGATTCTTTAGCAATCCTATGCATTTAAAGACATCCTAGTGTAAGCAGAGACTGCACGTTTGTTTCCCGGCTGCCCAGACCTGAATAATCACACAAAAACTATATTAATTATAACACTCTTTGGCCTATTAGCTCAGTCTTATTAACTAATTCTTGCATATTAATTAACCCATTCTATCTATCTATGTATCACCACAAGGCTGTGGCCTACTTATTGGTAAGGTTCCGGCATCTGTCTCCTTCGGCAGCTACATGGCGTCTTTTCTGGCTCCGCCTACTCTCTCTATCTCTGTTCAGATTACCTGTCTGGCTTTACTCTGCTAAGTCATTGGCCTAAACAGCTTTTTTATTAACCAATGGTAATAAAACATATTCACAGCATACAGATGGGAATCCCACATCATCCTAGGACTTGGGAAATGGCTTAGTCGGTAAAGTACTTGTGCACAAACATGAAGGTTTGACCTCTATCTTGACTACCCACCCTTTTAAGAAGCTGGACACTTTTAATGTCAGTATTAAGGAGGCAAAGAAGGCTCTTTGAGTTCAAAGCCAGCCTACACAGTGAGTGCTAGACCAGCCAGCCTACATAGAGATTTCTAGACTAAGCAGGGCTTCATAATGAGATCTTGTCTCAAACAAGCAAACAAACAAAAAGATTGAGAAAAACACTTCTTTGACCTCGCATTCAATCACATGAACACATGCACACTAATAATAATGATGATAATACTGGCACTTGGGAGGGTGAGGCAGGAGGATTATTGTGATTGAAGCCAGCCTAGAGTCAATGTAAAATTTGAATCGAAAATAAGTTAGTAGGTTTCAGGATAAGAAAACATGAGGAATCTTCATCTGTAGTGGATTGTGATAAAGTAGTCCCACACTAGCTCAGAATAGAGTATTATAAAGGGTTCTTTATTTAGGGGTAGACTAACAGATCAACAGTCCTCTGCATGAGCAGGGAACAGGAACTGAATCGCACAGCTGAGAGAGAGAGAGACTGCTCACATTTTTTTACATCTATTTTTATAGTACCCAAGGCCACACCCAAAGTGGTCCAGCATCTCAAAGGCCATTGGCTGAAGGAGTTCCCACAGCACTTCCCCCTTTTATCTAAATATGAGAGTTCAAAACCCAATACAAAGCTATATACAATAAGAACAAATATCAAGTATAAAAATTCAGAGACTCCCTGCTCACAATCTACATGGAGCAGAAGGGAATTGCATTCAATAATTTCATACACAGTAAAACAGCAAATCACCAGGGAGAGCAGACCAAAATAGTAGATATAATGTCAGTTAAGGAAAAAAAAATTGAGCACCATCTAATTAGAATATACAGAGAAAATGTTGCTTTGTTCAAGAATAACCCCCAAGTCAGGCATATGAGGAAAGAAGGAATGCAGTTCCAGCACTTGGCAGGCTAACAGGATGGAAGGCAGGACAAACGCCCAAACTCGTCCTCAACCGTGTACACACTCACGCACACACCCTGCTAAGTTCTCTACACTATGTCCTGGATATGCTCTCCATTGCTTCACTCACGCTGTAAGCATCCACCCTGCGTAACTACGCAGAGAATAAGCCAGTGGGAACTTATCTTACTCGCACATTTGACGGGCTTGGAAGCTGAGGGAAGACACTGAGTCTCTACCCACTCTGAATTCTCTGTGGGAGCTGATATCTCCATAAAAATTTCCCTAAAGTCAATGTGTAAATGTGCATATACTTACATCATAAAACCAAATGTCCAAGAAATTCTTTAGGGTGCTAACCTTTGAGAAACAGCCTTGTTCCCAAGATGCTTAAAGGCACACACCTCTCATTTACTGATTAAACGTCCTTTTGGAATAATCATTTCCTAAATGATCGTTCAGTTTCCTAATCAACCAAAGGTGCCAACCATACTCAGATGTCAGAGAAATACCATCTCTGCCAAGAGAGCACCTGAAAAAGGCAACCCAGCCTACACTGCTCACCTCTGGTGTCCATCTCAGTCAACTAGAATGATATCCTATCTAGGTTGATTCTAAATGTTTAAGAGTCAAGTAAATATTGATGTTTATAGACGGTTTCTGCCGAGTGTGGTGGTACCATGACTGTAATCCAAACACCCTGGAGGACTAAGATCAAGGTCAGCCTTGCCTACCTGTGGATCTGGAAGCCAGAAACCTGACAGACACTTATATATACATGCATGCTTGTAACAGTTCAATTCCAATATAAGCTAAATGATGTTTCATTCCCTGGGACATCACATATTGTCTTAGTTAAGGTTTTTGTTGCTCTGAAGAGTCACCATGACTACAGCAACTCTTATAAAGCAACATTTAATTGGGATGGCTTGCTTAGTTTCAGAGGATCAGTCCATCATCATCATGGCAGTAGCACGGAGGCATGCAAGCAGATGTGGTGCTGGAGTTGAGTGTGCTACAATCTTAACCAACAGGAAGTCAACTGGCTGTCACACTGAGAGGAGCTTGAGCAAAAGAGACCTCAAAGCTAGCCCCACAGTGACACACTTCTTTCAACAAGGCCACAC
This sequence comes from Bramus lutescens, assembly GCA_001685075.1. Lineage (NCBI taxonomy): Eukaryota > Metazoa > Chordata > Mammalia > Rodentia > Cricetidae > Bramus > Bramus lutescens. The sequence continues at coordinate 20,856 of LOEQ01008259.1, forward strand.
TTCCTAAGAGTGCCACTCCCTTTGGGGTCCTTTTTCAAACCACCACACACACACACACACACACACACACACACACATCTCTACATACAGTGGCCTGAGACCTTTTCAGTTTCTCCTTTTCTCTCTTTCATTTTTTTTGTCATTGTCCCTATCAGTTTCCACCGGGGATTGGACGTCCACACCATGAAGAGAGAAGCGAATAGGATGGAGGTGGCAGAGGGACAGAGAGGTGGGCAGATTTCTTGGCAGGAGCTGAGCAGTGAGCTGAGCTGCTGAGGGGGTTCAGGGGAGCTGGAAAACAGCCTAGGCGGCAGGTTGAAATCTCATGGATAAGAGGAGACAGGCCATTTGGAGCCCCAGTCGGCTGCCCAGCAGGGAAAGCCAACATTCCAAAGAAGGCGGCCTGGAAAGAAGGCCCAGGGCCAAGGCACAGGGGGACAGCCTGCTAGCCTATCTCTTCACGCCAGCTCACAGGAGCAGCACCGAGCTGTTCTTCTTTGGCTGCGGGTTGAGGGAGTGATTTCCTCTCCTATATCCTGACTTTGGGTAACACAGCGGACACTGATTCCAATGCCTCAGGATTCTGCTCTTATGTAAGGCAGGCAGGTTGTGTGATGAGATTCTGAGTGACAGGCACTGCAGAGGGCTGGGGACCATGGCTGGCTGAAGTGGCTGACACACTGGCATGCCAGCACTTTTGCCTGGTAGGTGTGAGGCTAAGGGTGGCAACTCTTCCAGTTTTTCCAAAGAAACTGAAAATCTGGAGGCGTCTTGATTTCTGAGGAGAGAAAAGGAGTCAAATAGGGAGATCTAGAGAAAGAGGGAAATTTTAACTTTTAAAGCATTTGCTTGTTTAAAAAAAATGCTGAACTAAAACTCAGTGTATGCTAAACGTAGTGTGCCTGCTGCTGGATTTAATTTGTGGACCAATGGTTTGAGATGATTTGAAATAAAACCATATAAGACTGCTTCCCCTGAAGTCTGCTTATGGCTATACCAAATTCGGTGTCCCCTGGAAAGACACACATTTAGTGTCTATTATGTATACAACATTCCTGAAGACACCATAAGGAATCTATGATAAATATTAAGCTATTTTCAGTCTTCTATGAATTTAGAATATGGCTAAAGTAGTTCACTTCCACTCAGAAAAGTTAGGTAACCAAACAATGCATACTTTGTTACCAAAACAGTGGATCCGATCATATATGCCGAAGCCGCCTTAAAAAAAAAGAGGCAGGTAGATGGGAAGATGGTTCAGTCAGCAAAGTGGCTGCCACACGGTCATGGGGGCATGCAGTCCGATGCCCCCATCCACATAAAAAGCACAGCATGGCAGCTTCTGTCTGTAAGCCCAGAGCAAAGGGGTGAAGTCAAGAGGACTCCTGGAACTCACTGGGCTGGTTAGCCTAGTTGAATTGATGAACTGCCAGTTCGGTTAGCAATCCTTTCTCGAAAAAGGTGGAGAGTGGTTGAGAAAGACACTTGGTATCAACCTTGAACCTCTACAAGCACGTGTATACATGTAAACATGTCTATACACACCGTACACATACACTAGGACTAGACACAACATACATACAACACAAAATAAAAATAATCAAAATTTGGAATCCTGTAATCTATGCGAAAGTGAGGGGAGGGAGAATATGCCTGTAGCCTCCCTGCTGGGGAGACAGAAACAGATGGAATGCTGACCAAGCAGTCTAGCCTAGCATCCACGTTTGGGACAGACCCTGCCTCAAAACACAAAGTAAAGAGCAATAGAGGAAGATACCCAGTGTTGATTTCCATTGTGTAATGTCAGCATATGGGTAAGTGCTCCTGTATGTGCATGTTCATGTGTGCACACACATATGCATGCAAATGTACACACACCCCAGCATAAATCTATAGGCTTTTAAGCCTATAATAAAACTCAAGTGTAATAAAATACGTGGTGGTGAAAACACCATGGGTGTTCTTCCCCCTTTTATCCTCAACACTTGGCACCTAGAGATGGTGCTCAAGAAGTATTTCTTGAATAAAAGGAAAAAATTAATGAGTCTGGGAAGGGAAGAAACCAGTCTTGTGGACTGAGACAGTGAGGAATTAGGCAAATGTTTTCATTATCGACACAATGATATTCAACAGAGAGACAGTGAGTTCAAGGTTCTGAGCATTTGGTCACTAGGTCCCCATTGTTGCTAGGGAATGAGGATGTGCAACCAGTCCTCATTGTAACCCATATTACAGTTGACAAGCTATTTGCCATCTCTGCTGAACCTCCTAATGACCAATTAAGCTTCCTTGACATTTTGATGCAGGAGAAAAGGGACCCAGACATTATGGTCATGTAACAGCCTATCCCTATCTCATAATGAGCATGCTGATTCCCTCATCAGTGTTGTGGTTGTTTGGAGATTGGCCAACTATCTCCCTGGGCCAGGTGCCACTCTTTGAGTTCCTGTCGGCGTACGTGGAGTCAACCTCCCTGGGTTCTGATTCATTGACCTTTACTCCTGCAGCTGTCACCATAGACTAAGAAAGGATCCTGGCAGGTAAGACACACAGCTGAAGAGCCCAGGAGAGGGCAATCCTGTTTGGTGTGTCCAGTGGAACTCGGAAAATAAAGGAATCAACACTAGAAATGTTTGTACATGCATAACATACCAGCACTTGGGAGACAGAGGCAGGGGGATAGCCAGCCTTAAATCAGTCTGGGCTAAGAAAAGAAAACCCTGTCACAAAAGAACAAGGACACAAGGTGTAACTCGGTGGAGACTGCCTAGTGGATGCAAGGCTCCTCAGAATGACTCTGTGTATTTTGTGTATGTGTGTGTGTGTGTGTGTATTGTGGGGGGCTTGTATATGTGCATATGCAGGCATACACACTCTTGCATGCGAGAGAAAGAGAGAGAGGTGATAAAGAGAAGCTAGTGGTAAAATGTCTTTGCTCTGTCACAAAGTTTATTTTGAAGGGAAGTTAGTTTGTTGGGTGAAACTACAGGCCAGATTGAAGAATTTAGACTTTATCTGATATTTGATGGAGAGAAGCTCAAGCTCTTTCTGGACTTAGATAATTTGATATGAAGAGGAAGGACTTTGTTGCAATCTCATTACTGTTCAGAATTAACAAATCAATACTGAAGGACTTTGTGGGAAACAAACAGGAGACTCCCCAAAGATGTGAACTGACTACAAATGTCCTATGCTAGATCTCTAGGAGATAGTTGTGCAATTCAAAAGCACAATGGCCCCCAATTAGGAGAATAAGGTCAAACATGAAGACCACGTTATGAGAAATGTCTTGGTGAAATAAGATCTCATCATTATTAATAGCCATCTCTGCTGACCTTAGTAACCAAAGGCATAGTGTTCTGTTGTCATGGACATTTCCAACATAGGCATTTACAATCCCCAGGAAGCCCCGGCATGCTAAGTTATATCTATGTGATGATCCAAAATTAAAAAGTAAGAGACAACTCCCAGTTACAACCCCTGGGCCTTGCGGTCACAGTTTAAAGAAGTCTGGATGATGAGCACAGACAGGCAGGTGTTCATAGGGCCCCTGGGACAAGCTAGGAGAACTTGCAGACATTAGGGCTGCCTAGAACTTGAGTTTCCAATGCACAGTGAGCCCAAATCCATTCTTCAAAGGAAGATGTGTCTACAGTTCTAATTCATGAGGTGGACAAAAGTGTAGAGGCTCTGCCACATGGATGAGAGAGTTTCTTCTCACATACTTGTGGAGAAAGTGAAAAGGTTTAGTTTAATAAGGAGCACAAGGTTTAGTGATTTCAGTTTTGCTTATATTATTTTGTATTACAAAGGGGGAAATAGTAACTTTACAATAAACAACCTGGTACATACCCTTTTGATTAGTCAATAGTGGCAGGACATCATTTGTACTGGAAGACTGGGGCATCATAACCTTGGGCAAATGGTAGAGAATTGATATTCCCAGAGAAATCCATATCTCTAACCTAATTATGAGGAATCATTATACACATCCCCTAAACTGAAGGATTTTACTAAGTAACTAGCTATAGGGTTTCTTAAAAAAGCATTTCTTTTCTTTTCTTATATTTTACATCATTTTCCTCTCCCTTCCCTCCCTCCAAACCTTCCCGTATACCCCTCCTTGCTCTCTTTCAAATTCATGGCCTCTTTTTTTTCTTAATTGTTGTTACATACATATATGTGTGGAAGTTACAGAAGACAGAAAGAGAAAGCGAAACACTATTTATTGTAGCAGAAATTGAAGACCCATGGAAACTAAATGCAATCTATCATGTATCCTAAAATGTGTCTCTATTGGGGGAAATGTCAACAAAGGGCATCAGCTGTAAGAATTAATAAAACAGAGAACAAGAACAATGATTTATCCAGGTTTGAAAACAATAGAGTAAGGGTTAAATGTACTGCAGAGATTTTTATGAGATATGTTTGAGGGGATTGTGAAATAAAGAAACAAAATCTAATAAAATCTAACAGGAAACTGATAAGCCCATCAAAGTCTGAAATACTTATGATCCCACCCATTTTAGTGAGTTCTGGATTAAGCCCCTAGTAAAAGTCACGGTGTGTTTTGTTTTAGCTCTTAGATCCACAAAGACAGACAGGCTTTTGTCTCCACTTTCCATAGCTAATATACCTCCATCTCTGGGAAGCTGCCGTCTTTGCCAAGCCCTAAGCCCTTCAGAGCATTGTAAAGAAAGGTTGGCTAGTTTGCACAATTGCAGAAGGAACTCTTAGTAAAGCCGTGATCCCAAGAAATTATAGCTGTTGTTATTATGGAATCAGGCTTCCATTCACCCCAGGCAGATCTTGGTCTGGCTATGTAGTTAAGTAGTCGAATATTTTGTGCTATCACTGCTGTGTCTCAAGTGCTAGCATTGCAAGTGCAAACCACGTTTCCAGTTAATGCCATGCCAGGGCTGGAAACTAGAACCCAGGGTTTCCTGCATACTGGCTGCATTCCCAGCCCCTGCCACCATGAGAGCAGTGACAATGACACTCTCAGGTGACACTTGTGCTACTTACTACACGCCAAAACCTAAGCACTTTTTCCTGTACTCATTCATTGAATTCCCACTTTGATCTTAGGAGGCTAGGGACTGCTCTTGTCCCCATTTTGCACACAAGGAAGCCAAGGCCAGAGGAAATCCAGCATCCTGCCTAAATGAGTCAGGAGCAAAGCCAGACTTTGATCCCAGAAAGACTGATCTAGGAACCATCCCCAAAACAGCTCTGTCCAATTAGTTCTGCCTCATTACCCTGGTGAGTTATTAACCATGCAGGATTTGTACACACATATCTAATCTGAGTTTGCTTCCCCATCCCTAAAAGGAGAGAAACAGGCAGAAGAACCATTCTGGACTCAGGAGGGCCTGGAACCAAGGCTAGGTTTTTCCCCGCCCCTCTTAGCAACATTGCAAAACAAATAACTCTCCTAATAGCATCAGAGGAACTTGCCATCCCTGCTCCGTGTTTCACAGGAGGAGAGACGGCAGCATTGAATCCACGGCTATAAATATCAGAGTTAATGAGGGAGGACTCCTGGAGACCGAAATGTATCCATTTTACAGGCTTGTCATACATCAGGTTAATATGATTCTGACAAATAATTATATTGAAAATCGGACAGGGACCTCGAATGTTGCTGTTCCTTTTGATTGTTACAGAGGAGTCTTCTGGCTAATTAAAGGGTGATGATATTGACTCTGAAATGCAGAGCAAAACTATAGCAATTTGTGACATTTAGACAAAGGAGCGTATGCACACCCCCACCTTGGCATAGACTATGTGACTGTCATTGTGTAATTTCCTGAACAAGCAGAGAAACTCCTTCATAAGGATAGTTGAGCAGTTAGACCTGGTGTGTGGATACTGAGGAGGGGAGATAGAGATGGAGGAATTCTTTTGTGTCTTTTTCTCCCCTCTTTTAAAAATAAAAAAATGCCTATTTCTCTCTCTCTCAGGATTCTTCGGTTGCCTGTAATTTTTATATAGGAGTGAGGCCTCGTGGGCTTTCTCCTGTCCACCTTGACATATCTGTTGGTGATGTCCTTCTTCAGTTCATGTTCAGGCAGTCATGAGTGTAGTATCTCACCCATGATTAGAAGGTCAGCCTTGTAAGCATACATACAAGTGACATTGTTCAGAATGAGCAGGTTATATTTATAATATATATGTAGAGACATATATGCCTGTAACAACAATTATTTGAGAAAAAGTCCATGAATTTAAAGAGAGTAAGGAGAGGGATATAGGAGGGATTGGAAGGAAGAAAGGGAAGGGAGAACCCATGCAATTGTGCTGAAATCTCAAAAATAGAAGAAAACATTTTTAAAGTAGCATTGACTTTAAGGGTCTCCATGTGGAAGGACAAAAAGATTGGGTGAATCCCCGAAACAGGCTTTCAGTCAGAATATGTCAAGCCATGATGGTAGCTCCTTCTCTGAATTTAAAGATGACTTATCCTCTCTCAGGTTAATTACAGTGGCCTCTGAGAGGAAATGATGTCTTACTGATGGGAAAAAAAATGACACTCTGAAGCTGTGACATTTGCCTTCGTGTAATTGGGTTGCCCTGAAATCCTGGAGCTGAGTTGCAGGCTGGAGAGCAGACGCTTCCAGGAAAAGCCTACCTAGAAGGTGACATTCCATTTCATGGGCCCCTCTCCATCCGCAAGGACTGCTCTCCAGCAGTACTGGTGGTTCACCATGCAAGGGCGTCACACAGAGAGGACACAAAGGGTCTAAAATTCCGCCCTGCCTCACCTGGAAAGTCAGGTTTGTTTATCTGAGTTAGCAATTCTCAGCTCATCCACATGGTCAGACCCAGGTCCTATGCCTTCCTGTAGCAAGCGTCAGCTAACTTCTTCCACATTTTCTTATGCAGTCATGCCCCATCAGCTCTCGGGCAGCATAAAGGTGAAGAGGGCGACAGAATTCCCCCTGCCCTTTTTCTTTTCATCAGTAACATCAGTTTCTCGCTATCCTTGTCCTCTCTTACCAACACCCCTCACTAGAGTTCTGGCCATTAGCTACCGCAGAATACTCCTTTAAATATCCGCACCACGTTGGGGTTCTCCCAACTCAATTCAGTCTAGACCTTGTGCAAAGAGAAACTTAACGTCCTTGCTCAGATGCTGTTTGCTCACCAATCATCAATCAACCATCCCTTAAACTAAAATTCATGATGCCAATAAAGGCTGTTTCTTCTCTTTTCGTGGTGTGTGTGTGCATGTGTGTTTATAGGGGAAGCTAGAGATCAATGTCAAGTATCTCCCTCAATTGCTTTCCCTCTTATTTTTTGAGGCAGAATCTCACACTAAACTTGAGCTCATCAAATAAGCTAGATTAGCTGAGCTCCAAAAGCCTCATCTCTATGATCCAAGTGCTAGAGTTACAGATGTGCATAACTGGATTCAGCTTCCGTATTCGATTAATTCTTTGAGAATTTTATGCAATTTGCTTTAATCTCCACTCTTCCCCTGATTCCTTCCCGATCCACCCCACAACTTTATGTCATATTTTTAATGACACACAATCCTGGGTGTGGGGTTACCCATTGAAGCATGGCAGATCTACCAGGGGCCACATCATTAAAGGAAACTTATTCTCTCCCCAAATTGTTTATCCCTATGTAGCTCTTCAGTCAGATATAGGGGCTCATGAGTCTGTTCCCACTCCATGCTAAAATGCTGCCAAGTGTGATCATGGGCAGGTCTTGGGGATCATAAATGCTGTGAGTAGAGGAGTACAGCAGCCCTGGCACGGCCAGAAGACACCTTCTCTCTGGCCCTCCTCCGCCCCGAGAGTCAAAGGAGGGGTTGATACAGACATTCCATTTGCAGGCGAGCTCTCTGCTGACAGGCTCTGCGCTCCGATCATCTGTGAGTGTCTGTGCTGACCAACATCCGTGGCACAAAGAAACGTCTCTGCTGAGGTCTGACAGCTGCATTCGCACAGGGGTCTAGAGAAACAAATTTCGAGAACAGACCGCTGCTATGTTCATTCAGCGAAAGCATAGTAACAGGTTCTCTTCTGATCTTGGACAGCTTTATAATACCAGACATTTGATTCCTTCTGTAGAGGGGGCCTTTAAACCAACCAGGAAAGCAGTTGGTTAGACCCATGATGTTCGTGCCACTACATCACCCATGGGCTTATCTTGCCATGCCAGTCATTACTATTGCTCACAGGGTCCACAGCTGGGTAAGAGCGTCAATGACTTTTCCCCCTCGAAGCCTATACATAGCACCTTCTGGTACCATGAAAGCCAGCCAGCTGGGAGGAAGCTTTCTGGTCAGCACCAGTTTGATTTCTCCAGGTCTTCTGACCTACATGTGAGGTGTCTCCAACCACAGGGTCTTAACATCAAGTTGTGTTGGGTGGGACCCAGCCTTTCAGGTGACTTTTGGGGTTCCAAATGCAGGTCCTCATGACTTGTATTATTGATATTGTCAACTAAGGCACTGCCCTAGTCCCAGCTTTTGCTTTAGAAAGAGGTCTCTGAAGCTGCTCCATGTTAGGCTAGTAAGGTAAGTCTCATGACTCCTAGAAGATAGAATATCACCAGGAGAAAAGGCCTCCATTCTTAGAGACGGCAGCTGTTTCTTCCATCCTAAAAGCAGCTAGCGATATGAGGGCCTTCTTAGGTAACAGCGCTGGCCAAGAGTCCCTCTCTCTGGTTCAGAATCCCTCCCCTTATCTTCCTGTTCTCATTCAACTCATGCAGAAAGCTTCTGGCTGAGGGAGATCAGAGAGAAAATAGAGAAAGTCGCAACAGAAGCGAGGCCTTTGACCCAATGTTTGCAGGAAGTGCTTTCCTTTAAAGTAAACTTTCTTCTTTGCAGTGTGTGTGTGTGTGTGTGTGTATGTGGACATGCCACAGTGTGTATGTGGAGGTCAGAGGACAACCTGGGAAAATTGATTCTCTGCGTCTACCATTGGATTCAGGGTATAGAACTCAGGTCATTAAACCTGGCAGAAGGTGCCTTCACCCACAAAGCAATCTCACCAGCCCTTTTCCTGATTTACCCCACAATCTCAAGAGAGGATAATGTCTTATATTATTCTGAAGAGCAGATAGATGGAATGAGATGAGATTCTTTGCTCCAACTAAACCTTCTGTCAGCTTCCCAGACAACTTTTTGTAACTCAGAAAATCATCCCAGGTCCTAGTCATCCTCCAAGATTCGAGTGGTCACATGGTTCTGGACACATGGGCAAGTGGCGCCACACAATGGGGCCTCAATGAGCTCTTTCCTGCTTCCTGGACAGAAGGAGAGGATTAACTCAAAACCTTTCCTCTTTATCAAATGGCAGAACAGGCAATGGGGAGATCACTGTGAATTTCATTCTGAGAAAGCTATGAATGTGCTCACTAGAATAAGTTTTCTGTCTTCCTCCCGGCAGCACTGAATCTTCCATACTGACCATGATTCCATGCAAGTCTAGGACGCTATAAGGATGTAAGCAATTGTGAATATGTGAAGGTGGGGACTGAGGGTCAGAGGACAGACATGAAGGCATGTAGAAAATGGTACCGAGATAGAGTCCTGTAAGGCAGCTCACTTTTGGTTTTGTTTTATTCTAAATATTGAAAATCAAGAGGAGTCTCCAGTGACTTAGAATTCAGGAAAGGGGATATAGAAAAACAGGTATGGATTTTCTATGGTCTGTAGAGCTTGAATACCTAGATTAGATTGGCTCTCTGTGAACACTGAGAGTTGCTGGAATGTAGGATATGCCCTAGCTGAGGAGAGGAGAAGAAGGGCTGTATGTAGAAAGTACTTGTGTACAATCACGTTCTGTCATCAAAGCCATTGCAGCTTTTTCTGTGTCAGGAGAAGCACACACAGCTGCCGGGTCTTCTTACAGCTCAGAGTTGGCCTTCAAGTGACAATTCCTTTTCAGTGAAACCTCACTGTGACATCTGCAGATCCTGAAGCACACACCGCCTGAAACTGGATGAGGATCAAAAGCTGCTCCACAGGTCTGTGTAGTGTGCACAGGTTCCCAGAGGTAGCAGTGACCAGTCGGGGTCAGTGCGGCCGTGAGAGAAGTGTCTAATCCTAAAGTTCAGAACTTTCAGTCTCTGAAGTTTAATGATGGCTTTGGGCCTTATTAATATGTAAGGGGATACATTGGAGTCAATGATTATCTGTTGGATGACCTTGAATTTGAGGAGACCTTCTGTAGCTCTCCCTGCAGAGTACAGTACAAATAGTCCTGTTCTTGGAATGCCATGATTGATCCATCCTAAATTACCCTAAAAATCTGTACACTGAGAAAAACAGCTTGTGGATCCTGTGCCTGGATGATCCTTCAATAAGAAGGTAGTTTTACTTAGAAGGGATCTACATATAAAATTGCTAAGTTAGAATTTATAAAATAGCTAAGTTTTTTTCCTTACTTAAAAGTACGTTAGCTAGTGGCATATTTATGTATGTATACATATGTACAGACACATATTTCATTCATACATGAATACATGTGCATATGTGTACACAGATATGTATATATTTAACCGTTCTGTCTATGTATTTATGCACATATCTGCACACAGAATCCATGAGACCTTTTTGTCAGAGGCAAGGGTCATTGATGACATTTCAATGGGAACTCAAGACAGAGTGGCATCTTTCACAAGCTCTGCTGTATGGGGCAGGGCACCAGGCATGTAACTGAGAGCACTATTGGAGAACCCAGTTAATTAGGTCACTCTGATCTTATACAGGCCTGTGAGAGACCTGCACATCCTCCCCACAGAGTAAAACATTATCTTTACTCTGGAATTTCATCTAATCTTTGGGTAGAGGGAAAAGAGGTTTTTATCTTTACCACTTTGAAGCATCTCTGGGGATAGAGATGTCTCTAAGCTTTACTATCCTGAACTCTCCTTATGCAAACAGATTAAATTCAGCTATAAATGATTTTGCTTAGAAGACCTTGACTACGAAACAATGTAAGCTATTCATGGGGAATGGACTTCCTCAAAATACATGAACATAAAATAAAAATGTCTCTCTCCTAATGTAGACACTTGTAGGTGTACATAAGCTCTCAGCAATATTTCATATAATTACAATGCCCCATATTGTAGCATTTTGAAGACTAGAAGGGTAGAGGAGGGGAGTGTGGCCATCTTTCATATTTATCCCTCTACTGTTGATGGCATATGGGAAGTGGCATACTGTTAAGAGACACTGGAGCTCTGGTGTTTAGGGCCATTGTGGTCAGTAACATGGCCATTGTGACCAGGCCAGGAATGCCCGAGTGTTCTAATAAGGAAGGCATTAGGGGAAAAACATCAACCCAGTGCACTTCTCAAAGATATGAGGAAACTCTCAAACATGTCCACAACCACAGGATTCTTGACTCAGAGGAGTCTTATGCTTGTAGCACAAGAATGTGCTTGTTCCCTCTAAAATATAATTGTTTGGTTGAGTTTTTCTTGGCCTAGAGAGGGAGGCAGGACAATTCTGAAAAGATTAAGCCCCAAAGCCAGGTTAGTTAGGTTTTTTATTGGTGTGAAGGGACACCACAACCATAGCTACTCTCACAAAGGAAACATTTAATTGAGCCTGGCTTACAGTTCAGAGGTTTAGTCCATTGTCATAACTATGGGAAGCATGGGACACACAGGCAGACATGATTCTGGAGAAGTTGCTGAGAGTTCTACATCTGGATCAGCAGACAGCAGGAAGGGAATGGATACCAGGCCTGGCTTGAGCGTCTGAAACCTCAAAGCCCATCCCCAGTTACACACTTCCTCCAACCGGGCCACAACTACTCCAATGAGGCCACTCCTCCAGGAATGCCACTCCCCATGAGTCTATGGGGGTCATTTTCATTTAGACCACCAAACTAAGGATGGCAGCTCAAAGCTGTAATCCTAATACTCAGGAAGCTGAGACAGGAGGATTACCCTGAGATTCAAGTCCACCTATGTTTCAAGTCAGTCTGGTTTACAAGGCAAGAGACTGTTTCAAACCAGATAAAACAGGATGAAACTAGGCTTCAAAGATCTTGACTTCCACCCACCTTCTTTGGACCCAGATTGTTTTGACTTATTTGCACATGGCTCCTTTGCTAACAGTTCTCTCCCTGGGTGTTCTTCAAAGGAACAGAAGGGCTTGCTTCCCTTTAATGTGTGAGATCTCACCCCCAAGTAAGGCCCCAGTAGTCTTAAGGTTTCTCCAGCCGAATTCTCTTGGCTGACCCTGTCAAGGCTGTCCTATGGTCAGCTTCTGCCCCAGCCTCCTCACCTCATCTAAGCAGAAGGGCATTGCCTCAACTTCAGGAGGTAAGGGGAGATAGTACTGTGAATAGGTGAGGCCGCTCTTACTTGGATGTTTAGTGCAGGTCAAAGATCAAGGAATTGGGGGTTATTTCATGTGGTCACCTAACGTTTCTCACCAGCGAAGTGATGTGGGGCACATACCCATTATTCAAGTTCATATGCTTCCACTTAGCCCACAATGTCTATTGTACACACATAGCTGTATAGATAATTCTCAAGCATGGATCTCCAACCCCAGCCTCCTTCCAGGCCCGACTGGCTGGATAGCCATGTTTAGATGTAACACATATCAAATCTGATGTCTTCAATGAACTCACCATTTTTTCCCCCATGGATTCTTTCCTTCCATAATTCTTAGGATAAATTTCTACTTCTTCCAAGATCTCCAAGAAACCTGGAGACCATTCCTGACTTTCTTCTCAATATCCAACCTCCAAAGGGTAGACACATTAAATAGAATTTTCATAACTGTCTGATCTGTTTCCTACTCCCCTTTTGCCCTTCTACCCTCTTATAATTTCTTCCTTGTTCTTAAGCAATGACCTCCACATAATTTCCCTCACTTTAATTGTCTCCCACTTCCAAAGTTCACAGAATCCATCATTGTGGCAATTATTACTAAAGCGCAAACAAGGCTAAACTGTTCTTCCCTGCTTCCTGTTGTCTTTAGAATAAATCCCTCACCCAGATGACCCACAAAAGCTGCCCCACGGTTCTCAGAGCAGGTGGGATTTAGCTCTCATGCACCTTTAAGGTTGAGTTTACAAGTGCCTGGGAGGTGGCTCCCATGTTGGCCCCTGACCACTGTTACAGACTAATTTCTAGCTATTGAAAACTATCTCAAACTGTGTAGTTCCTGGGGGTAGTTGTGTCTCTCTCCTTTCCCCTCCCTTTTATGGCCAACCCCATAGCTGTCTATATACTAATGTCTCCCTATTCACCCTTGCAGATTCGACTCAAACATGGCTATTGGAGGTCCCCTCCTCGACCCCTCTGTGGCCTGCATTTGTAGACTGAGCTTCAGACGCATCCTGCACTTCCTTTAAGTGTATTTTTACTCTTTCATTTGCAAGAATCCCCTGTAGCATGGTGAGCCTGGAGGGAGAAGATGTCCCCTAGAGGGTTCTCAAGGTGTTTTGAAAACTATGGAAAATCTTCAGTTTTCTTTCAAGATTTCTTTTAAAATAGAAAACAAACCGTGTCTTCAATAAGTCACCAGACTGGCCTCATTAAACTATGATCACCCACCTTAACCTCCCAGTGTATCACCATGCCCAACTAGATTTTTTTTTTGAAACTTGAAGTTAATATATCTGCTTTATGAAAAGGTCAAATAGACTAATAAGAGATACCGTATAGCATACTGAAATTGGAATCAAGAATCCACTTCTAAATGGTGGAGTGTGCTTTCAGTTCTATGTCTGTAGGGAAGAGGTGGTCAAAGAGATGATGCTGTTGCCTGGTGTACTCGACATGAGGAGGTCAGGTCTCACATCTTCTACCGACGTGAGACCTTTGTGCATATTGTTTAACATCTCTGTGGCAAGGCAAGTGAGGAAAAACTAAAGTTTATCACCACAAAATCTGCTTTGTGTGGCTAAATGAGATGAAACATAGCAAGTGCTTAATAGAAACCATAAAGTCATTCATTACTATCATTCATTAATTAATAATATTGTTATTGATGGACAAAGTATTACAAAAGAGTGTATATCAAAGGCATTAATTCCTTTTAGCTATTATAACCATTATTAATATTTCTTGTCGTGGTATTACTCAGGAAATGTTATATACATACCCTAATAACAGATTTATAGGTTTTGAAAGAAAATTACAAGTGTCTTACATTGTTAGCTAACAATGTGCTTAGAGACAGCTGCCTATTAGCAAGTGGAGTTCTAGCTCCTCCTTCTATAGCTTCGCTCTACAGTGGTTTCATGATTATATTTAATGACTTTATACTGTGGGTATAGTCTTTATCTCATCATGGACAGTCATTGCTGCTCACCATTGCAATAAAAGTTTTTGTCCACTTTAGCACAGAATCTTCTCTTGGAAGGCTACCTCAGCCCACCCTCCAACCCCACAACTTGGAGTCTTTCAGACTGCTTCAGGCATCCCCTACACTGACAACTCATGGAACAGAGATGACAATGGCATGGGGGCACCTTGTCACTACTCTGATCCTCCCTCAAAACCTCATCTCCATGACAATATTCTGGTGTGCAGGTGCCGTAGGCTTTTGCCTGTATAGGCCGAGCTCTCATCAGTAAATATTTCATGTGCCTGATTACTCCACAGTGAGCAACAACGTGAAAACATAATCTTGGAGATGGCTACAGGTAGGCAGGAGGGCATATTTTCATCTTTCCACAAGGGGAAATGATTTATAACTGTCAGAAATCTGATAAGAAGTTGACAAGTATATGAAATTGGTTATATAAATTATAAAACATAAGTCATGATTCTATTTGTTTTGTGACAAGAAAAACTGGGTAATTTTTCATGAAGATATAAACTAAATACAAATGGCTACAATAGCCAAGCGGCTGTTCCCACAGCCTCCCCGAAAGTGTGATGCGTTGCCTTGTGCCTATGGAGGGGTGCAGGATTGGGAGCAGAGGAAGCAGAGTGGAGCGTGGGAACAAAGGGTCCCGAGGGAAGCAGCGGAGAAACATCAAAGAGAAATTTCCCATGTGTCCTAGATTGCTTGAAGCTGCTTCTGCTTGGAGTGCTACAAGAGAAACTTCTAGAGTAGAGGCCAGAGAGGAAAAAAAAAAAAACTATTTGTAAGCCTTTCAAGGGAAAGACAGTGCTGCAAGCCGATTGTGGCTTTTCTCAAATGTGCAGCCCACAGCCTAATCAGCACAAAAGCTGAGGTGGTAACCCCACATGGCCAAAGCTCTAGGATCCAGGTTTCTTTTAAGTGATAAAACTGCTTGAAATCATAAAATTCCCTTCTGGATGATTTGCTCGCTGTAGCCCTATGTTTTTCTGTCAATTGAAGAAACAAAGGCAAATGTCAGCACTAACTTCTTCAGCTCTCGTCTGTGGGATACAGGACAGTCATCATCCACTCGCCTTAAGAACTTCATTCCACTACATTTTGTGTATAACTGACCATCTTTCAGATTTTCTACTTCCTTTCATCCAATTATCCTTTCCTTCAGGGTTAGAAGAACCATTCTGTTCATCTCTGTCTAGAAATGCCATGTGCATTTTTAAGCCTCAAACACATTTCACTGAATCTGGATGAGCCTCCATCTTAGACAGTTTTGCTTATGAAGTGAGTCTAGTGATCCACCAGCCCCTTAGGCAGACACTTTCCCACCCATTTCTCTGCCTACAGTAAGCCCTTGTGGAATGGTCAACAGAACGGCATTTCCATACGGTCTCTAGCAACCTTCCCTATAGATCTGTGACTTCATTTATGTCGATTGTATTTTGCATGTAAGCTATTGTCATTAACATTTATTACTGACCAAAGGCCACGAATTTGGAGGTGCTATTATTGCCATAGTCCCCTGTGGCTCATGGTCAGAGCAGCAGCTCCAGCATCATTCAGGAGCTTGTCAGAAATGGAGTATTCAGGCCACAGCCAAGACCCACTGGATCCTAATGGACTTGTAGGCAAAGAAGTCCAGAACACACCTACACACATCAGTGTGGAGGCACTGTTGTCGGGCACAGTCCCTGTCTCCCTAAAAGGGCCCACCCGGGCCCACCCACCCTCTATGCTCTGTTCCAAAGGGCAATGTCTCCTAGTGTTCTCCATGTGGTAAACATTTTCCTACAACTCAGATCTAGGCATGTGGCCAAATCAAATGTGAATTCATTTAGTGGGAATCATGAGGCAGAATATTGGACGTTGAGTTTGGTCATTGCTATATTTAACTCCTATTTCATAACCATTTTGCTTTCTCTGAGAAGAGTGGCAAATTATTTTAAAATGGACCACCACCCCATCCAATTTTATCTTAGTTACAGAGACTATGTAGCTATAATTTTTTAAAAAAATAAGTCTATCTGCTAAAACATTTCTTTTCCTTTTAAAAAAGGATTTGTTAACTTTTTCATTTTATGTGTATGAGTGTTTTGTCTGCCTGTACATATATGCATCACATGCATGCAAGAGCTTAAGAAGGCCAGAAAAACATCAGATCCTCTGGAACTGGAATTAGAGGGAGTTGTGAGCTACCACGCCAACGCTCGGAACTGAACCTGGTGTTCTTGACCACTGAGCCATCTTTCCAGCCTTCCAAGCAGATTCCCTCACAGAGAGTCTTTGAATGTCTTCCCCCTTCCCCTTTGGTAGGTTCGTCACCGCACTGATGGAGCCAGGACATACAACAACCCAGCCTCAGCCCCCAGTGGATGCTGTGGTACTTCCTTTACGGTACCCATCTCCTTCACCTGCACATGCAGGACAGCAGGCGATCTGCAACAGCAATTCCTGAACATGATCTATGCTACATATTTGTTAGGAAGTACCAACTCTTTTGGAACCAATGTGATTAGATGGAGAGACAGTGACTGCCACTAAAGCCTTGCTTTCCCAGTTCCTGGCCTTTGGCTACCACATGTGAGTCCATGGAGACCCTGTTTTGAAATATCATTGCCTCCCGACCTGTGACCTGTGACCTCTGGACGCTTGTGCAGAGAATACTCCAGGTCATATTCATTTGTGGCGGTTTTCTATTCTTCACAAGTTCTGTTTCAGAATACATGTATGACACTGTGCGAGTCCCTCAGCAAGGAAGAACACCACCAGTTGTCTTTGATGGAGAGCTGTCTATTCCCTGGCTCCGTGGGGATCTTGCTGAAGATCAGAACAATCAGCGGAGACTCTCACTATGGGTTTTTGGAGGGATTAGCGTGGGTTTGGTCATTTAGAAGTGGCAGAAAAGCCACTCAGACAGGCTCAGGTTGAGTAACTGAGAAACATTCTGGATATCTATCAAGAGCAAAAGTTGCAGAACTGGGGCTTTGGGAACTTTCATGGGGGCCTTTGTGCTTCCAGGAATTTTTTTCCTTGGGGTGTGTGTTAGTGTGTGTGTGTGTGTGTGTGTGCGTGTGTGTGTGTGTCTGTCTGTCTGTCTGTCTGTCTGTCTGTCTGAATTGACCCCACCTACCTACCTCCACACCTGTATGCTTATGTGTGCTGGATCAGGATGAACATTCGGTCTGTGTGCTAACTTCCTCTGTACTCCAGAAAGGACATCTACCGGTCTCTCTTGCCCTCTATTTTTATTTTGTCTTGTGAACTGCTAAGCTAGCTCCTGATCTGGTCACTTGTGTTTGTATTTCCCTGCACTGTTGGATTAGAACTTAAATTTTTACAAGGTAACAAACAAGCAAAGAAGGAAGAAGGCTGAGTGACAGGGTTGTTTATAGCCTGAGAAGGCCGAATTATTTATTCCATGGTTCTTCATGGGAACTCTTGGTTGTCTCCTGAAAGATAAGAGTCCCTTACATCCTCCACCAGTTCCAGCAGAAAGGTCCCAGGGAGATGTGAATATTCTTAAGGCAATTAAATGGCAAAAGATAAAAGAACTCCAACAGGTTTAACTGTTGTGAACCCCCCTCCCCAGATACCTGGGGTGGTATATTTTTTCCCTAAGAAAAAAGTAGGTCATTGTTGCAAGAAGGGAACCGTGGTTGGCTAAAGCCAATAAGTACCCTGAAAGAAACAGATGTCAGGGCTGGAAAGACAGCTCAGTGGGTAAAGTGCTCTCTGTGCAAGGGTGAGGATCTGAGTTCGGATCTCCAGCACTCACATAAAACATTGCGTGTGGTGGTGTCTGTAACCCCAGGCCTGAGATGGCCTGGGGAATACAGAGAGAAGGTGGATCCTGAGGGCTCACTGACAAGCTCCATGTTCACTGCAAGATCCTGTCTCAGAAAATAAGATGGAGAGTGATAAAGATACAGATGATAGGGTTGGAGAGATGACTCAGCAGTTAAGAGCAGTGGCTGCTATTCCAGAGGTCCTGAGTTCAATTCCCAGCAACCACATAGTGGCTTACAACCATCCACAGTGAGATCTGGTGCCCTCTTCTGGCCTATAGACATACATAGATAGAGCATTGTATGCATAATAAATAAATACACCTCTTTTTTAAAAGATGCAGACAATAAACATCAGTCTCTGGGTTGACACATGAGTGCACGGACAAGCACACCTGCACACATGTCAACACACATTCATACCTTCCCACATACACAAAAGAAAAAGAAAAAGCAACCAGACAATTTTTAAAAAAAGAAAAATCCATTTGAATCAACTTAGAGTTGCAGGCAGTAGAAAAATGGGCTAAAAAGCTGACCTGAGGGAGATTGGGAGGAAACCCCAGAACTAACTCTACAGGAGCTTTGCCTGTCAACTTCCTTGTCAGCAGAGAGGGAAGTTGCTCACTTTCCCATCTCCTTCTAACCTCCTGCAAGGACCCCTCTTAACCAAACCAGGAACCAGAGCGAGAGTCCAGACGGTCACTCTCCAGGCACAGGACTTGATGGAGAAGTGTTAGGAGTGGATCAGAAGCAGTGAATGGTGACAATACACAATACAGAAAAAGAACGCAGGAAGAGGAAGGCTGACACCATCCAGGGTGGCTTTATAGGCACCATAGCTGCACATGATTTAACGCTCTGCCCTCAGCATCTTGGGGCATGTGTGTGCAAGTGTGTGTGTGTGTGTGTGTGTGTGTGTGTGTGTAAGGGTATTCAGAACTGAACTCAAGAGTTCATACCCACTAGGCTATCATTGAACTATGTATGTCCTCTGCTCTGCCTTTGATTTCTTTTTTAATTTTAGATCTATTAATTTAGCTATTGTATGTGCACGGGAGCTTTGCCTGTGTGTATATATGTGTATCATGTGTGTACTTGGTGTTCACAGAGGTCACTTGGGACTGGAGTTACTGGTAGTTGTGAGCATCCATGTGGGTCCTGAGAAGGAAACCAAGATGCTCTGCAAGAGCAAGAAGTGCCCTTAACCTCTGAGCATCCAGTACCAGAAGTCTTAATAACATTTGGAGAAAGGCTTCAGATTTTCCTTGTTTTACTTGGCCCCACAATTTAGTACCATTTCTAATTTTATTCTCCAGAGTGTGTCAGGCAACGATTCTCTTTCGATATTTGCTCTTCTCAACTGTAAAATAAGCATAATGATGTTTTCCTCTCAGGGTTGAAGAGTCCATGATATTCGTGAGTTAAGGGCTGACTTTACACAGACATATTTCTTCCTGTCCCTGACTCTACCCTCTTCTCATGCTCCTTCCCATTCTCTTTTAGAAGATGACTTCTGGGCATCTGCCCAAGGGAAGAAGATCATTTACTAGAATGAGAAACACAATAGCTAAGTGACCCAGCTGAGTGGGATGTGGACCGACCATGAGGGAAGCTACATGAGACAGGTGTGCCAATTGGTCATTCGCTTCAGACTGTGAAAGAGGAAGTTAAAGCACACCTTATTCCCTTGTTTGATTTATTAAGAGCATAAAGTCCATAAATGTCCAAATCCTTGTCCGAGACCATCAGATTGGTGAGTGTCAGAGCCCAGGGCATCTAAGGCTAAGGTCAGTGGGGCTCAGACAGGTTGCTCACCGATTCTCACCTTGAGTATGCATAGACTCAAAAGCAAGGCTTGGAAATTAGTGTCTGTTTGTTATGGCACAAGCTGTCCTTTTTCAATTTGCTTTTCTTCCTCTTTTCTCAAAATAAAAAAAAAGAGTATCTTTTTACTCTTTCTTCCTCTGCATAGTGAATGCAAAGAAGTAGGGTTTTGGTCCTTTCTTAGGACAGACTAAGCATCAGGCGGGCTGTGTGCTCTGGCTGAAGGCTCTAAAGCCATTGACTGAGGCTGAGGTGCCCTAATAAAACCCAGCACCTAAGAGAAAGTGGCTGGAGATTTCGTTTTCTCCACATAATGACAACAGTCTAAAAAGCTCAGTGTTCTGTGTTAAGGTGAAATAATTCTATTCTTGCTGCCCAGAGATTTTCTGCCTGCATATATACCTAAAGGCTTTTTGCAATTCTCATCGGGATACTTATTTATTTATTTATTTTTAGATGAGAAATTGTCTTATATCCTGGCGAGCTTTAGTGCTTTAATCCAGTGACGATGGTCTGTTTCTCCGGGCAACTCAGAGGCAACAAGATGAACATGGGTCAGCTGGGTAGTTTGAAGAGAAGCCTTGGAAATCGGTTAAACAAAGCTGGGAATTCTCTGAAGAGTGTTTAGTAAAAAGACTACAGTTTGAAGTGAATAGGAAAGGTTTTGTTCACAGGCTCTGCCTTGCTGTTGGATTCAAAGAGTGTTCAGCCCCAGAAAAGAACATCAATGTCTTTTTTGAAAATTAAACACACTCAAATGCTCTCTCTCTCTCTCTCTCTCTCTCTCCCCCACACACACACACCCACACAATGTTCTCTTCTACCTCCCTCTGAGCACTGCTTACCTGTGGAAAAGTTCATCATGCCTGAAAACCCGCACTTTGATACAAAGTGAGTGCTGTATAGGAAAAAAGATGCCACATTGTCTGTCACTGGTGACAAGGACTTTACGACCCCAGAAGACTCTCCTGAGGAAGGTCTCCAAGTCTGGGAGGGGGTTGGAAGGCAGGGGTCCTGTAGCAGGTTGCTTCTCAGCTTTGTCACCAGCCAATTCTTGTGACCTCCGGCGAGACACTTAAGCTCTTTGTGCTTTTGAAAATCGGGGATAATGCTTGCTGCCCACTTAACCTCAGAGAGATATGTGAAGGTTAGCCAATTAGAGTCTGTCCGTGCCTGGACACCCATAGAGGACGGCATCTTTCTAAACGTAAAGCATTTCTGCCGTGCTCATCCCTCCCTCTCTTCTACCTCTGCCTCCCCTTTCCGTGCTGCTGTTGTCCCAGGAGACTCACTGGGGTCTTTTTTGTGGCTTTTCTTCTGGTTTCTATTGTGGAAATGGTTGGGTTCTGTCTATTTGAAAATGATTTGTTTGAAATAACTCCTTTCTTTACTACAAGAGGCAGCTTTCAAATCAAACATTCTATGTTGTCAGTGAGGCCCATTGACATAACAGGCATGTTTCCTTTGTGTTTACAGTGAGCATCCTGTAAAAAAGAGAAACCCATTGTAACCGAATAGTGAGTATAATTCAGAAATATTTGCCTATTAGGTACTTAAAGCTAATGAGGTTTTAAGATAAAATCAATTCAAAGCCCTTGTTATAATCTTTAAAAAAAATTCTCCTTTTAAGCAACACTATGATGGCATTTGTAGTTCATAAACATTGCCTCTCTGCTGGTTATAGCTACCTGTAAAATACGTACTGCATAATATCATCATCTGATAGTCATTTTCCAGTTGAGAAAACAGAGAATCAGAGATGTTAACTGATTTGCTCAACACAATTTAGCTAATGAGTGGCAAAGACAAGAGTGACTCTACATTTTTTTACCTTCTTGTTCCAAGCAGGTGCATTTCCCAGTGTGCCTTGCTGCTCTCTGTAACTGGGACCCAATGGTGTCTAAGTTCAACTCCTGTTGCCTTGGTATTCTGGACCTCACTCATAGACCATTTGAATTTAGACAATATATTTCATCTTATATAAGACACTGTTGGTAAGTCTAGAGCCAGATGCCCTTTCAGGAGATCACTGAGGGCTTAGCTTGCTCGAACTCTGCTTTCTGGCCTCCTGGATGAAAAGTGTTCTGCTCCATAATCTCTCTGCCCTGCCAAGATGGACTGATACCTCAGAAAACATGAGCCAAAATAAACAACTCTTCCCATCAAGTTGTCTCTCTCAAGTATTGGTCACGGTGTTGATAAAACTAATACACAACAACACACCCTGACCCAGAAGGGAGAGAGGGTGAAGATTAGTTATCAATAAGTGGATGATGGATTCTCTCGTGTCTGTGAAATAAGGCCTCTGTCTGAATCTGAAGGACAGAGTTCCACAGGCATCTGAATGTCTGATCACATCTAAGTTTCTGGACGGTGGGCTGCCGAGGGGACATTAGGACTCTGTATACCATCTCAGGCGTCTTTTACTTCTCCCATCTGCACCAGGCCGACCACCTATATTCTTTCAAATAGGGAATTTTCACTTACGATCTGTGCCAGAAGCTATAAACCTGGGACTTGCCATTAGCTTCTGCAGCCTGTGCGACTGGGCCACCAACCCATGGCTTCTCTGTTGGTTACTGAGTCACAGACTAGGAAAAGCACATTGAAATGGTCTTCTCTGAGAAAAGCAGCCATTTACTCGGGTTGAGATCAATGTATATATTTACGATCTGTCCAGGAGTTAGCTGTGTTAACTTTTATTTCTCAAAATACAGTGTCCACCCTTGGCATTTCCTACAGCTATGTGTGTGTCAATTCTAGACAAGAAGAAGCAAGTATTTCAGATGCATTCAAAAGGCCCTTTCCAGATACTTTATCCACACAATCTTGTGTAAACTAAGACTCAGCTCCCCTAAATTCAACTGGAAAGAAAAGGCAGGACAAGAGGGTAGCTCTACAAACATTGGCATATGACAGTATATATGTCAACTCCTTCCAAAGACTGTGATATAGATAAATTAAAAGGAGAAAAGTAAAAAATGTAAAATACAGTCTATATTTTACAAATGTGTGCTCTTGTGTTTCTTCAGTATTTATTGATGTGTGTGTGCTTCTGTGTGAGTGTGTGTCCCACACACACACACACACATGACACACACATGCTTGTGGAGATGAGCTAAGCACATTAGATCCCCTGGAACTGGAGTTTCAGACTGTTGTGAACCTCCTAATGCAGATGTGGATGTTAGGAACTGAACTCGGGTCTTTAGAAGAGCAACAAGTGTTCTTAATCACCAAGCCATCTCTCCAACAGCATGATGTTGTATTTTAAGTAGGATAGGAAATGTGCCAACAGATTGTAGTTGCTTGGACATTGTGTTGATGCTAAAAGACAAAGAATTGTCTATTGCTCCTGCCATCAAGAAGCACAATGCCAGGTAGGCCTCTTTAGGTTCTACACATAGCATACTATATACTTGGTAGTAGTTCTCTGAAGATCTTTATTGCTATGCTTAAAATACACCTTAAAGACCTAGGAAGATCTCTCAGCTAAAATGCTCACTGAGCATCATCCCCATCCCCTATATAAAAGGGCAGGGATGTCTGCACGTGACTCTAATTCCAGTCTGGGCAGGTGGAAACAGGAAGATCCTTGGGGCAGCCTATCCAGCTTATCCCCTATCCAGACGTGTATGCTATGACCCTGTGAGATCCCATCTCAAAATAAATGAATAAACAAATAAAATGTGGAGAGTGATTGAGGAAAATGGGTGATGCTGACTGCTGACCTCATTTGGGAAAGTCTAGCTTGAGCAGTTTCCATATTTACAGCCTGTAGCTGAGCTCAGCTCACAGAGAGCTGGAGAAGGAAGGATAGGAGTAGTTAGAGCTGTTCAGACCCATCCTCCTCTCTCTTCCTCATCATCATTACCATCTTCTCCAGCTCTAGTTTCAGAAACTTTCCATGTAAGTTGGACTTCCTCACAACATGGTGGCTATATTCCCAAAGCAATTATGTCCCCGGAAGGCTGGGTGGAAGCCATTTGTTCTTTTGTAGCTTCATCTAAAATAAAGACTTTGAGATCTGTAGTTTTCAAGATTGCAATTAGCACCAAATAAACATAAATTTCCTTATTCTCAACTAGGATGGCTTAAACTCAGAGAAGACTTTTTAGGCAAACTCTTAGATACAAAAAATAGAAACTCATTCGTGTAAACAAAGGATGCCAGTAAAACCAAGCAAAAAGCAAGGACAGCTGTTCCAGAGATGAAGGTGGGGCTGGGGTTTGTCCGTTGTGGAGTCTACCCCTGCTCCTGAGTCTACCAGGCTTACTTCTTCTCTCCCTGTCATTTTATCCTCCCTGTTACTTCCCTATTTTCTGTTATCTTGGTGTCACCTCCACTGACTCCATTTTCCTTCTTTTTTGCAGTTTGACTCAGCACCCTGGCCTTCTTAGCATCTATGTTAACACATTTCAGCATCGGCCCTCGCTCTGCCGTATTCTTTTTGGGATTTGATGGTTTAAATTCCAAAGAAAGGGATGGTTTGCTTTCTTCAAACAAGATTGTCAGTGTTTAAGTCACATCCCTCTTTTGAAATTATTTTTATTAACATTGGCAGCTGTTGGGAGAGGCTGCTCCTTTTTGTCCAACTGCCCTGACCCGAAATAATCCCACAGAAGCTATATTATTTGCAATTCTGCTTGGCCAATAGCTTAAGTGTATTTCTAACTTGCTCTTATATCATAAACTAACCCATCTCCATTAATCTGTGCATCATCGAGAGGTCGTGGACTACCAGCAAAGTTTCAGCAGGCTCCAACAGAGGCATCTGTCTTCTGCAGCAGCTACATGGCTTCTCTGACTCCACCTTCTCTTCTGCTCTATCTGCTTGGAAATCCTGTCCCGCTCTATTCTGCTAAGTCACTGACCAAAACAGCTTTATTCATTAACCCAAAGAAGCAACACATATACAGAAGGACTTCCCACATCAAGACATCACTCTTGTGAAACAAATGAACAGACAGTCAAATGACAACAAATTCAGGCCCCAGCAGTTCAAGACCAAAAGGGGCAGGTCAGTGACATTGGGCATTCTCCAGTGTATTCTAGTATAAATGCCAACCTTTCCGGAAGGATCCATTAAAATAAGAAAAGGGAAAGTACTGTAGAAGATAGAATGCTCTAAGAAGAAAATGGAATATTATATTTAAATATATGTTCAAATGTTTCCAGAAACTCCTATTTCTCCAAATAAATATATCAACATCTTTGGTGGTTGCTCTAGCAGACTCCTCCTTCAAAGTAGATGATCTCTGTTTCCATAACGTTTCTTTCCACCTTCATTGCTACTCAGCCACAAGCCTGCTGTCTCAGGACCTCGGAGAGCTAAGCCTGAACCAGCTTTCAAGCTATTAGGTATTTTTCAAATGAGGATGGTGCTGTTTTCAATCTTAGTATTGTATTTTTTTTTCAGAACTCTTTTGAAAGTAGGGAAGCTCAGGAATGATTCCTTGCTCAGTAGTAAAGATCTGAGGATATCATCTGTTTCTGTGTGTGGTGTCTACTATAACCTGCATCTGAAAATTGCACCGTGAATGCTCCGTGGACATGTCCCCCTGTTCATTTTCAGTCCCTCACAATGTCACAATCTTCATTAATTCCTGTTTCTCAACACATACTGCACTGCAGCCAAGTTATTAACTAATTTATTTCATAACTCAGAATGAAAAGGAAAGGACCCAAGCAAGCAAACAAACAGGAGTAAAGCTTCAGGGGCCTTCTGTACCTCTTCCCACACCAGTAGGCTAAGACGTCTGCCTCTTGGGCACAGTAGCCGCTGGCACATCTGGTATGGTGATGAAATTTGGATCTTTAAGATTCTTTAATTTTTGAGACAGTGTCCCTTCTTGGAGATGACCTGAAGCTCACTAGGTAATGCAGACTGGCTTCAAAATTGCAGTCCTCTTGCCTCAGTCACCTAACTTTTGTGATTTACAGGCTTGTGTCTTTATACCAGGCTTTGAGGCAAATGTTTTAATTCAAGATTTTAAGAATCTGACATGAACATTCTCTTGTCTTTAAGAAGCCAGCAAATACCAAATCCAATTATGAGAGAGATTTAATTTCTCTTTGGGTGTATGACACAACAATTATCTCTGTATGTTCAAAAAAATTAAAATCCAAGCCTAGAACTTTCTGAATGCATACCAGATAAAGCCCTCAGGAGAAGATGCCATAGCTGGCATCATGTCCTGACATTCATGCATGATTCAGCACCTCCAGACGACGATTTGGGGCAATCTGTTTTTCCATCCAAGCCAGACTCTCATCGCGCTAGAAGCTGCAGGGATCAGAGTCCCAGCTTTCACAGATGGCTGCCTCCTGGACCACCCATCACCTAGAGAAATCCAGAGACTGCCATGGCTGATGCTTCACATCTTTCCAGTGGCATTGGAGAGCTAAGGGACCCAGGTGATTGATGCCTCCTTTCTTGTCCTCTAACAGCTTTTGCATGGGTTGATAATGCCTTTGTTTATGTGTGTGATTAGGGTGAGAGAATTCTGGTCAACCACCCACAGATTGTATCGAAAATAATCAATCGCATTTGCCTGTCTTAACATTTTGGCTATTTTAGTTGTTAAGGCAACCAGATCTGATGAAGTATTCACTCATCAATTTGATGTTCAGCAATTGTCTGTCATGATTCTGGAGTCGGCGGGGGNGTAATAAAAATCAGCTGTCAAAATAGTCAATCCAAAACAGTCAATCCTGTCAAGAATTTCTCCCTGACATGGGAGAACAGCACCTCCTCCACCCACTATTTCTTTCTTCCGCCTCATCTCTTAGGATGTGTTTATCCCACAAACAGCTTCTCTGCCACAGTGATGTTGGTGGGCAAAGGCTAAAACAGATATTTTAGGTCAGCCATGGCTCATATTTCCCTAAAAGGGTTCCCTTTCTTTTTCTTTGATACTGTTTTGTTGTTGCTATTTTTTTTTTTACTAGAGAGCAGTCCTAAAAATATGGGTATATTGCACACACGGAATATGTTTGTCTTAAAGTGTAGAGGGGTAGAAAGATATGTCCTTCACATTCTCTTTTAAGAAGTATTTTTCTTTTGAGGGTGCATGGTTCCAAAGCCAGGGAGAGGCAGCTGGCTAGCACAATCCCTTCCTGTCCCTGAGCCTGCTCCAACATCCTTGGAACAGAACTGCTCTGAATTTGGCCTTGGTGTGAGATGTGGCTGGCTTTCCAAGTTGAGCAATGCAGTAGTAATTACTCTTTATTGCTGTGTCCATTTGACTTTCCAGATTCACCCCTCCTGGTTGACCTGAGTTCTTGCAATTCCTCCACTCGGTTACCCCTACCTCAGTCTGACTGCTAATTTAACACTGGCTCTCTTTCTCCAGAAACATTTGACCTTGTGCAAGAATTTGGCATGGACTTCTCTCCGCCCACTTCCCAATAAGAGCAGCACTGGTCTGAGATCATTAGCATGAGCAGGCAGCGCTTCAGACTGCTGCCCGCCAGCACAGGGCTCCAGCTGGTACAACAGTAGCCCCCTTTTCTGGGCAAAAGGGCAGTGGCCACCGTTTGCCAGGAGACCTTGTCCAACATTTTGTTTCAAGATGGGGCTGCCAGCAATGTGGACTGGGCCAATTAGTTCCTTCAGTTGATAAAATGTATAGGAGGAAAAAAATGTAGATTCAATGGATCATCCTTAGTTTATATACCCAAGCCTGTATTTCACACACTTCTGGTGATTTTTTTTTCTCCAATAAAGGAAGATACTACGTGATAATTAAGAATCTGGAAAGCGTTATGAAGAAACTAGGAGTTACTTAACCTGCTTAAAAGAACAATCTTTGCAATCATTTAAGATGCTCATGTCTTCCTAGCATTCATAAGCTGCTTACAAACCACTTTTATCCCCCCATTAATTAAGAAGCCAAGGACAAATACTGAGCATGATTTCATAGCTGAAATATTGTCTTATAAAGTCCTTAAAAATAAAATGACTTCAGTTCTTTTCAAGGCAGCCCATATGTCTTAGTTAGGGTTTCTATTGCTGTAGTGGCATTTCGGTTGTATTTTAATAAATAAAGACTGCCTGAAGATCTGAGACTAAAGCAGTCACACTGGTCAGCCTTACAGACCAGATTATAGTAACACACACCTTTAATCCCAGTAGCCACAGTAGTTGCCATAGAAACTGGGCAGTGCATGCCTTTAATGGAGGTGGTGCATGCTTTTAATCCTAACCCTAGAGAGAATTATAAAATGGGAGGAATCAGTTCTCAGACACAGTCTCC
Source organism: Bramus lutescens (assembly GCA_001685075.1). Classification (NCBI taxonomy): domain Eukaryota; kingdom Metazoa; phylum Chordata; class Mammalia; order Rodentia; family Cricetidae; genus Bramus; species Bramus lutescens. The sequence goes on from LOEQ01008259.1 coordinate 49,025, forward strand.
TTCTGAGATTCCAGGAGGCAGGATCTCCATTTCAGACTATGGTCGAGGTAAGAGCTAGTGGCTGGCTGTTTTGCTTTTCAGATCTTCAGATGGAACCCCAGTTTATGACCCTGAGTTTTTATTAATCGTGCTTCGTATTGCTGTGAAGAGACACCATGACTGTGGCATTTCTTAGAAAGGAAAACATTTAATTGGGGGCTGGCTTACAGTTCAGAGGTTTAGTCTGTTACCATCATGGCAAGAAGCATGGTGGCATATAGGCAGACATGGTGCTGAGAAGGAGCTGAGCATTCTACATCTTGATCCACAAGCAACAGGAAATAAACACCGTGTACTGGGCATAGCTTGAGCTTATATGAGATCTCTAAGCCACCCCCACAGTGACATACTTCCTCCAACAAGGTCACACTTCCTAATAGTGCCACTTCCTATGGGCCAAGCATACAAACACATGAGTCTATGGGGTCCGTACCTATTCAAACTACCACACCAGAGTTTCATTTTCTTCCACTCAGTTCCTTAAATGATCTGGGTTTCATACAATATGTCTGTGAATACATGTGCCTAAAGTTTATAGACTATATCTATATTTAAATACATTGTTTACAGGGAGTTGGCACAGAGCTAGAAATATATTAGGTAGAGATGGTAGCAGAAACAGGCCATTAATCTCGATTCTAGCTATCAACAGTATGTTCAATGCAACCCAGTGTATGATGGTATATATAATACAAAATAACAGATAATCCTTTCTATTCCTCTCTTTATTGGGCAAGGGAAAGAGATTTATATGAAGTATGGATATATGTATGGATTGAAAGGATAAAGCCTCCATTTAGGCTACTTTTGTGACTGGTTGACAATGTGCAAGAAACATCTTAAGGTTGGGTGGTGGTGGTGCTCACCTTTAATCCCAGCGCATGGGAGGCAGAGGCAGCCAGATATCTGTGAGTTTGAGGCCAGCCTGGTCCACAAGAGCTAGTTACAGGACAGACTTCAAAACTACAGAGAAACCCAGTCTTGGAAGAGGAAGAGGAAGAGGAAGAAGAAGGAAGAAGGAGGAAGAAGAAGAAGAAGAAGAAGAAGAAGAAGAAGAAGAAGAAGAAGAAGAAGAAGAA
>LOEQ01008259.1:77287-92345 GCA_001685075.1 Bramus lutescens
CCAATCAGCTTTATAACTTATGAAGATCTCTGTGTGATTTTCTTTGGGGCTTGCTGGCTGTGGGGAACTAGACAGGACAAAAACCCCAACAAACAGGCCCCTTCATGTTACAAAGAAGCCATGAGACAAAAGGTAGATAAAGAGAAATAGGTTAGTTTAAGCTAAAAGAGCTAGCAAGAAATAAGAGCTAATATAAAGCTAAGCATTCATAACTAATATCAATTCTCCATGTCATGATTTGGGAGTTGGTTGGTAGCCCAAAAAGTTCTTTGAGGTATAATATTATTTTGTTTTATGGACAAAGAAAGCTCAGAAGGATTTTGTACCATCTATATATAGTACCATATGTATTACATATATATGTAAGTGTGTATGCACCCAATATATCCATCCTATATATATCATATTCACACAAACAAACACACACAGTGCCACATAGCACATGCTGGAACTGGCATGTATATTGAGGTCTATTTGCTCCATATTCATTCCTCTTTATCACACTGTCTCCATGTGAGAGGCCAGACTTAATTCCCGGGTTACACATGTCATAGTAGGTATAGGGGTCTTAGAACAAATGAGGATACTCCAGAGCTACCGTTACATGGAAGATTTAATTATATCACAGAGGAACCCACAGTACTTTCACATTCCAGCTGAGATCCCAATATTAAAATATTTCATTCTAGCAAAGGCAGGGAAATATGGCTCTTTTCACAGCCATAATGTAGCAGAGAATACTAATAGAGGAGAGAGATGCATGCAGGGCACCCAGGGCAGAGTTCTAAGCAGACAGAGTCGAAGTGTCATGTAAACAAACCCAGAGAGAGGCATTTCTTGGCAATTAGAAGCAGGTATTTTACAGAATGTGTTGGAGGAGTCAGTCACTATAGAAATCAATGGAAAAGAGCTGCATTTAAAGAGGAACATGAGAAATTTCAGGCACTGTGGTAGAGAAAAATTCCTACATAGCAAGCAGGGTGCACGAGCATCCATCGCTCTGGCATAGGCTGCCCCTGGCAAAAACAGTGTGACATCCACAGTGAAGTGCACAGATCTGACACAGGGAAGCTCCAGCCCCACGGAAGCTACAATGATTCCTTTAATAACAGAGGGAACCCAGGTTTCCCACCCCCACATCCATCGTGTGTCCCTTGCAGTCCACACCGTCCATGCTGAGGTTGGGGTTTATTGCATGGATTTGAAATGAGACCACTGAGTTTGAATCCCATCTTCACCAGTTGCCAGCAATGTGACCTTGGGAGAATTCCCTAATCTCTTTATGGGCTTCAGTTTCCTATATGTAAACTCTGTCAAAAAAAATATATAGGCACATCTATTGGGTAAGTTAACTAAGCCCACACCTGTATTAGTTCTGTTCTCATGGCTGTAGCTAAATACCCAACAGTAGTAACTTAGGTGGTTTTCTGAATAATAGTTCAGAGGATACCGTCCACCGTGGAAAGAAGGGTGGCTGAGGGTGACTTCTGCAGCTGTGTGGTGATGCCCCTTGTGATGTGGCTTGTTAGCATCTTAAAGAATCAAAGGGCAGATAGTCCAGCTGGAACCAGCAGAGATCCTCTTCACAGCCCTGTCCCCAGCAACCTGGTTCTTCCATCCAGTCCAACGTCTAAGGACTCTACAACCCCTCCATCAGGGCCACTGGCTAGGCTGAGTATTTGCACATATGAACGTATAAAAGAACCTTTCACAACCGAACCATAACAGCATTGGATGGAGCTGAAAATATTTGTGTATCGTGAGAGCTTGATGAATCTGAGTTTTATTGTGACCTCCTAGGGCAGTATGAGGTAGGACAAACGTCCGACATCATTTTATACTTGAAGTATTTTTCATTCACTGTTGTGGTAGACACTTAGTTATCTAACCTTGGTTAACCCACCCAGGTATCACATGGCTGTAACTGACCGGGTAAACCCAACCTGATTATTTTTCTAAATATATTTTGTTTCATAAATATATTTTCTGCATGTATGTCTCTACATCATGTGTGTACGTGATGCCTGTGGAAACCATGAAAGGGTGTCGGGTTCCCGGGAACTAAAGTTACAGATGATTGGGAGCCACGCTATAGGTGTTGAGTTGAGCCAAGGTCCTCTGCAACAGCAAGCAGTCAATGCTTTTAACCACTTTCTCCCACAGCCTGATCTTTGCCACCACAATTCTAGCACACAGACTAGGCGAGCAGAAAAGTGTTCCTAACCCCACATACCATGCAGAAAGCTATTCTAAAAGACTTTCTCTGATGTTTCCAGTAGAATCCACAGTATGAGATGATGGTAGAGCATTTTCTGATGCCTCCAGAAGTTGCAGGGGCACAAAACCCAAAGCCAGAGTCAGCATTTTTCTTCTAGAAATCAGTTGGCTTAAAGGCCACCATGGTGTCCCTATGGCACTCAATCCATGACCCCCAACCTTCTGAAATTCTCCCTACAGAGATAAGCACTGGCGTACAATGTCTTAGAGGATAGATCCCTAAGAATACCCCCCAAAAATACTTTAAAAAATAATCATAATTGATCCTAACAGGCAAAGTCCCAGAAAGTAAGAGCATAGGAAAGGAGGAGGAGACAGACCTCCCATCTGCATCGTCAGTCAGGATGCAGAGTGAGTTTCCCACAGGCAGCCCTCTGATGGGTAATTTTCATGGTCTGCATTAAGTAATAAGGCAGCCACGGGCAAAGAAAACCTCACTTCCAGAAATCTGTTCCTGCTGCTGCTGTCTTAGTGAAGAAAGAATGCCAGGCGCAATGCAAACCCCAGGAAAATGTGGGTGGGGTCCAGGAACAGAGCCAGTTTAAAATACCTTCGTCTTCACCTAGAGATATCAAAATGATTAAGAGACAAACACAGAGTTGGCATCTGGAGGTCCATGATAAATAAAACAAAATGTACCCTGTTAGGTAACAGATAAAATGCCAGCAGAAAGGGTGTTGTTCCCAGCCTTCTCCATAAACTCAGGATGGAACCATCAGCCCAGAGGCAAAGTGTCCACAATAACGGCCAGTGAGCTGGCTCAGTAGTAAAAGCACTTGCTGACAAACCTGAGAACCAGAGGTCAATCCCCAGGACCCATATGAGCAAGCTGTTGTCTGACCTCTACACACACACTGTGTCACAGTCTCAACCCAAACACATAAATACATGTAACTTCCAAAGATTTTTAACCAGCATTCATAATACTAAATAACCTAGTGTCGAGTCTGCTTGCATTTCCATTCTAGAGAAGCAGCAATGTCCCTCCTGCCATGTCTGTATGCTTGTGCGGTTGCTTCGGTGATCTTGAGTGACACAGAGCAGCAATGCAACTGAACCAAATAAAATAGGAGGATTCCCAGTCAAACCTCACTCAGAACCATTATCACACAGGTAAAGATAGCAGCGTGGCCAGCCAGCCAGTCACTCAATAGAGTGTCTGTCACTCAGCCAGACTATCTGAGTCCCTAGAGAAGATTTTGAAAGGTATCATCTGGCTCCAGTGAAAACCCAATTTAAAGCCACTCGACTTGTCCCAAATACAGAGAACCTGATGGGCTCTAAGACTTGATTTTGATATGACTATCAACCATGCCGATTATTCTTGGCAGGACACAGAGAAGGAAAATGTATGTAAGTCCTCCTTTGAATGTAAGGAAACATTCCATGAACTGAAAACCCTGGAACCCAATTATAAAAGCCGAATTGCTATTTTACTCACTGAGATAAAATAGCTATTGTCTCATTAGCCTTGCCCTTTGTAATTTACCTTATCTCATGGATTCCTCCAAATGGCGAACACATTTGTTCTATTTAGGGATTTGTTGGTCGCAGGTAACAGAAACTCAATTTAGGCCAAGAAAACAGGGCAGAATGAGGTGAGAGGTTATCATAGATAATCCCTGGGATTATGCCTGGGGCAGACAAAGCTGACACTGCCATAGGGGTCCCTCACTGCTACCGCTCCTCCCTCCAGTGGGTCACATGCCCACCCTGCTCTGAGCATCCTCCATTTAAATATAGACTCCTATGTTTGGGTACCGGAAGTGCCCAGTTGTCAGGGACTAAAGTGAGGGGCAGATTGCTTGTTGTATTACCCAGGTATAGTGTTATGATGTCCATTTGTCACACAGGGAGACCGAGGATCAGTTCGAAGGGCTGAGTCATGCAGCTAGCAAGAGACTCTGAGCCTTCAGAGTTGGGAGTTGCGCTCAGCACGTTTAGCTTTGAGTCCAGAAACTCACTTGCTGTTGGGTCGCTGGCACACTATTTAATCCCTGTGCTTCAATTTCCTCACCATCAAAACAGGCTCGTGTCAAAGGTTTGATTTTAGGCTTAAATGGAATGAGATCATTTATTTGACTCATCGAGTTCAGTGCCTGGGATACCGCAGCACCCACAAAGCTAATAGCCTCTCTCTGACCTTAGAAACCATGTCTTCGCCTGTGTCTCCGTTCCTGCTCGGAGTCGCTTGGAGTTACAGTCTTCCACAGTACATCCCCGCGTCGGTGAGCAGCCATTCCCAGACTGTCAGCTCCTCAGGGACCGTGTCTCATTTCTTTTGCATCCTACCCTGGGCTGACGGAGCACATTGGAAATCTCTTCGGATTCCCGTGGAATTAAACTGGCTGAATGAGTTCACATGCCACTTCTCTTCCAGGCAAATCCCCTAGGATCATGCACCATTTTGGGGTTTCATTTGTATCGTGCCCTGGCTGCTTTCTCTGGGGGCACCAACCTATTTTTTTTTCTTCCCTCGCTCTCCCTTCGCTTTCTCTCATGCAGCTCCACCTGGAGGCCAGTGGCCTGAGTTTGCCAAAGAAGGCAAATTCATCCCAGCAGAAAAAAAAAAAATGACCCATTCCAGAAGACTCCAAATGAATAGATGGAACCGGCACTCAGGAGTCTCATATTTCTTTGGTGTGTTAGGAGATTTTTTTGTTCAGGGTGGGAGACAATATGGAGATCAGAATATCATACATCAGCTAGGAAAGCTGTGAGTGTGTTAATGTTGGTCGTCGCAGTCCTTCCAAAGTTCTATGAAGCCTGCATGTCAACCCGAGGCTCTCAGAATTCTCCTAGACACATTGCCAATCAACCCTGAAGGCAGATGCAGCACCCCATGCTTTGATGACAGGAAAGGAAGCAGAAGAGAATTCATATTTGACAAATACTATCAGGTGTCTGCATTGACTGAGGCACTTTTCAAAGAGTGTCTCCCATTTCCTCAGCGACACTGCAAGGCTGCTAATGTTATTCCAGTTTTATAGGTGAAAATTGCCAAAGTTAATTGACTCTGGCTACACAATTAGCAAAGCGATATGCTGGAAACCAACAAAGGGGCTGCTATTGACATTATACAGGGTTAGTCTTGCTTCCTCAGACTGCCGTTCTCCAGATGTCTCAACGTGCAGTTCCACCACCATTGACTGAAAGAAAAGACTGAGGAGGAAGAAAGGTACGTCTTGGTTACAAACCAAGCCACTCCGTTGACCGTCACTGAAACAGGAACATTTGCAACACTTTGAAGCCACTGAAGGGATCATTCTAGCATGCTTGAATTAATGGATACATGGATCGGATCAAGCCAGACTCTACCTTTGTATGGTCCTTGACAAGTTACTCAGACTTGGTAAGTGTCCATTTCCTCACTTGCTAAAAAAGACAGCTACCATATGCTGTCACTTCCTAATGCTCTTGTAAGATCAAATGCAATAGCTATGTAAAGTGCCCTTAGTTAGGAGTGGGCCTGGCTCATAGTACAATGCATGCCATTATCAATGGTGGACGATTTTAGGAAAAGGCAACTCTTTTTTAATTACTGGAATTGCTGTAAGGATAGCCAGCAGACAGCCTCTCTCACAAAAGAGACGATTCCCACCAAAGGCCTCACAGATGCCCAGGGTCTAGGCCACATCCTGTGACCATGTCGGTGTTCAAGGGCCATGCTGCCATTGGGGCCATGGTGTCATCTGGGCCAGGTCCAACATGCCCAAGGTGGCCATGTTGGCACCTGAGGGCCATGTCATCACCAGGCCCACACCAATCTGAGTGGCCCCTGCCACCACCTGGAAGCTATGATGTCATCTTGGTCAGAATTGCTGCTAAGGGCCATGTCAGGGTCCATGGCCCTATGGCAGCCAGGGTCTGTGTTGATGTTGGGGCTCCCAATACCATTGGAGGCAATGCCAATGTGAGGGTACTGGGCCACCACCTGGGGCCATGTTGGTGTCCAAAGGCCATGCTGTCACCTGGGTTCAAGGTGATGTTCAAGTCTGGGCTGCTGATTATGACCTTATCTGGGTCTGTGGTCCTACTACATCCAGGGTCTCTGTTGATGTCTGTGGCCCATGGTGGTCCATGATACTACCAAGGCCACATGGATACCCAGTGTTTGGGACAAAACCTATGGCCATATTAGTGTCTGATGGCCCTGCTGCTACCAGGGCCATGCCAATCTAAGTGGCCTGCTCAGCCACACAGGGCCATGGTATTGTCTTGGCCTGGGCTGCTACCATGGGCCATGTCTATGTCCATCGTCCAATAGCAGTCAGGGTCTGGGCTGATACCATGGCACCTGTTACCACAGGGGTCGTAGGAACCATGTGTGTTGAAATTCCAGGGCCAATGCTGAGCCAGCCCTGTTCCTCACTGGCCCCAGGGGTAGTTGGTTCTGTCCCTGGCTGGACACTGCAGCAGGAAAACTGTCCCCCACCGTGAGAGAGCTGACTCCTCCTGCCACACTCAGGAGAGATGGCTCTATCCATCATCACAGGCTTGAGAGAACTGGCCCTGGTTGCCTGGGCCTAGGAGAGCTGGCTCTCCCTCTTGCCTAAGGGGGCAGTCCTAGCGGTCTGGAAGTAGCTCAGCTACCACCCACACCCACATCCTAGTCCACCCTAGCATCTGCCGAGTCTGTGACTTGCTGAAGTGCCTGAAAGGAGTGGTCCTGCGGAACAATAGCAGTGGGATCTCCACGATTCAGGCCAGGATATCCAAGGGATTTCTGTGAGGGTCCCGAGGGATTTCTGTGATGGTGTGCCAGAGACCTTGAATCTTGAACCAATAACTCATTACAATGAATGTTTGTCAGGTGGGGCTGACTGGACAAAAGGGTCTACTGAGTGGCACACTGCAGCTCCCCATGCTGCTAGGATGAATGAAGAGGTATTGGAAAGATGGAAGAGCAAGGTGGGTTTTTTGTTTGTTTTGTTTTATTTTTAATTAACCTTGCAGGGTATGCTGCAGGGCTGTGGGGCAGATATGGAGGGACTGGAAGCTGAGGCAGATTGGGGTGCATGATGTGAAATTTCCAAAGAGCCAGTAAATAATTATGTAAAAGAGAAAGAGAGAGAGAGAGAGAAACGGTTCATTTACAAATAGCAGTTCTTTTGCGTGTAGACAATAATGCAATGATATCCTTAAATACAGCTTGTTCTCCTAAGACTATAAGGACAGACTGCTTCCTATTGGTGCTCTCACCTGTTTATGATGCTTAGTTGCTTCGCAACCCCTTCTCTAGGCTAGAGCACAGTCATAAAAGTTCAATGAAGAACAGAAAAAGTATAGAATATCACAAATCTTAAAGAAATCATATTGAAGATTAAAGATAAAAATCCCTTCTGTGTAAAGCTTCTTCTCATGTTTTTCCTCTTCCACAGATTTGAGTTTGTTTCCTGCCTCTCCTGAAAGGTGAAGGTCGTCCACAGTAATGGACAGGAAGGCAAGAGGCTTCTCAGGAAGGTGAAGGTCGTCCACAGTAACGGACAGGAAGGCAAAAGTCTTCTTGAGAAGTTGAAGGTCATACACAGTAATGGACAGGAGGCTTCTCAGGAATGAATGGGTCTCTCTGTTCATCCGGAATCTTGTACTTTCTCCTGCCTTTCTTTTGTCCCCTGTACTAGTTTAATAATCACAAGCAGGAAGACCTGACAGTGATAAACACCGTGTAGAAAGGAATAAAAACATTCAATTTTCTGTTTTTCAAAGAGCAAAGGCCCAACTCTTGTTTCAGTTACTCTGAAATTCATAAGCCTACAATTCTCCTAATCCTGAAATCCCACCAGCTATAAATATTCCCCAGGCCAGGGTCAGAGTCCTCTTTCTATTCTGTAGCCTTCCACCTTCCGCACAGCGTCCTGTGCCCCTCATCCACAACTGTCTCCACATTAGGTCTTATCACTGGCAATGGGTTTTCAAACAAGTTGGGGGCAGGCAGGTGCTTGATTTAATGGTTGACTCAGAACTCAGTCTTCTTTGTGCAAAGGGACCTCAGGAGGCAGGCCACCTGGACAGCAACAGCGAGGACTCCAGAATTTCTCCCTGTCTCCTGCACAGACAAGTTCTTGCCATACCATCTTCTCTCTCTTTCTGTCCCTAACTCTTCTTTTTGTCCTCTTGAAAAGTGGGACTTGTATCAAGAGACCTACCTCCCAATTGATCTCAGTTTTAGGCTTGCTATAGTTCACTATTTCAAAGCTGTAGGTGTCTGTTTGCCCAAGGAAGTATATGTGCTTTTGGGGAATGCCAAAATCTGTTTGAGCTGTAAAAATGTCTAATCTTGGACATAGCCTGCTAATATATACTTTATAGCAAAAGAGAAGGAAAAAGAGGAAAATTGTAAACATCATGAGAGACACAAAAGACCTTAATCCAAATCAGAAAGCATCAACTCGTTGCTTTCCAGAGAGCAGTTGCTAATTTGAGGTAGAGACCATAAATTAGATTCAGTCCAAGCAGAGGAACTCAAATGAGTGAATGAGGATCCAGAGAAAGATTTGGTCTAGGCATGGGAGTGGCATGAAGGACCAGAAAACAGAAGGGTAGAGAATGCAATGCTTTCTCCCCTGTGCTTGGTGTGGAGAAAGGCTTAATAGGCTGAGCCAGAAAGACAGATTGAAATCTCCCATAATCTGGAGTGCTTAAAAATAAAGCCCCACCAGAAATATGAGCTTGAAATATAAATGCAAAACAATTCTCCTTGAACCATGTACCAGACTGTAAGGCATGTGGAATAGCCTCATGGCACAGAAGCTTGAAACACCCAAAGTATGGAACTTTGAGAGCCAAAGAGACAGGGCCCTGCTAGATTTCCCATTAAAGGCCCCAAAGTGATCTTGGTAAAACCAGAGTTAGCCCACTTAGACTTACCCCAAACTTTAAATAGCCTCAGACCTAGCATAATCACTACCTGTATAAACTCTGGAGAAAAGGAAAAAGCCTTGCTAATAAAATGAGATTTCCTTTGGACATTCTGGGCTTATTTGGTTGGTTGGTCTGTTTGGTTTGGTTTTCATACCCAATATCTGTAGCATGACTCAGAATTATTAGCATGGAATGGGAATTGAAGATGTGATTCATAATGAGTTTAAAAGCAGACAATAGAGCACTTGTTGGTTTTCCGGGAGGATTCCAGCTCAGTTCCCAGCACCCACATGGAGGCCCATAGCCACCTGTGACTCCAGTTCCAGGGGATCTGATGCCATCTTCTGGTGGGCATCACACACTTGGTTCACAGACACAGATGCAGGCAAAACACTCATACACATTAAAAGTCACTAAATAAGTTTTTAAAGTAATAAAAATCAAACAAAAGATACTAAGGAAGTAGCTCAGTGGGCATATGAACTCACTGTTAAAATGAGAAGACATGCATTCAAATCCCCCCAAACACTCATGCGGCCGGAAGAGAGTGTGATCTGATCAGAATACATTGTTTAAAAATATTTTAACAACAAAGAAAAATTGAAAAATTTTGATTGTTGTTTTCCTCTCGTGACTATAAATAGACATTAAGGCAAGATTAAATGCCATGGTCAAGGTCACAGAATAGATGGCTCTGTTCAACCCCCCCCAACACTCATGTGGCCCTTGGGCATGGCTGTATTCCTCCAACCTCAGTGTCACGGCTGGAGACAGGTGGAGCCCAGGTGCTCACTGGTAAGCCAGCCTAGCCATAATGGTGAGCATCTGGTTCAATAAGAGACCCTGTCTCAAAAACCAAGGTGAAGAATGGTAGAGGAAGACAGCTGATGCCATCCTCTGGCCTCTTTGTGCACATACACAGTAAACCACATATATATGTGTGCACGTGCACACACACACACACACACACAACTTATATCACAGATACATGAATTAGAAAAAAACTACTTAGCACAATCAAGATCATCATTTTGAAGAAAAAGGGGGAATTAAATATGGGTTAAAAGATTAAGAATTTCAAACAAGAATGCAAGTGGATAAAAATCAAAATAGACTTGAAACACACAAAGCCTAACATCAAGGATTCATTGAATGAGCGTAAGGATTTGTGAAACGTTTAACGTGCAGGGAAGATAAGGACCAGTTTCACTGTGCTTTGAGACGGGATGTCGCTATGAAACCCAAGCTGGTCTCTTATTCACACTCTTTCTACTTCAACACTTGGGAGGAAGAGGTGAGAAAATCAGGACTTCAGAGCTATCCTGAGCTAACTAGTGAGGTTGAGATTCACTTGTATAGCCTGGGCTACGCAAGACATTATTGAGAAAGGTAGGGGCAGTTGTGGGAGGGAGGAGGAAGAAAAAGAGAATAAATTTAACACGATCCATTTCTGGTCATTTCTAGATTATTTATGAGGCATCTATTTTGAGATTTGATCTCATTATCTAGAAAGAAACAAGGTATGCACTTTGGGGAAGGAGCACCTTAGATGTGCATTTTTAATTTCAAAACCTTTGAATTTAGGATTGCGTCATATTCCCGTGTCTTGATCTCATGTCTGATAGCAAAGCACTTATTCATCTCTGAGACAGCTGGTATGAGGACACAATAGACTGAATAAGATTACAGGGCAATGGCTGGAGAGCCCCCAAATAAATGCTGGTTATTATTACACACCCTAGCACCACCACAGCCACGCTGTGGCAGCAGCATAGGTGGTGCCGTGGCCTTGGCTTTCTGTCAGTCATGAGTCTTCAACTTTGAGTAAGACCTGTAAATTCCCTACAGCTTACATCCCCCTCTAACCGATGCACACACACACCAGGATTGTGACGGTACTAGGAAGCCAGCAGGGAAAACATTTAGGTTACTATCTGGACTACAGTGAGTACATTCCCACACTTTCCCAGAGACTAAAGCGAAAGGGCATTCCTCCTAAGGCCTTTGGTGGCTTCCCAGTCCTCTCAACGGAAAATCCAAGTTCCTTAGTATCATCTGTAGTGTGCTCCAGATTCATTAGCTCTCCCAACCTGGTTGTGACCGCCTTACATACTCTTACACTAGGTACACAGGCTACACACTTCCTCAAACACACAGCCACCTGGGACCACGGCAGTCACAGAACCAAGAAGTCACCTTCCAGAGAGCTGTTTCCTCTGCACCCTTGCTCCTGTAGCGCTTGGGGCCTGCTGTGTTCTTCGTGAGAACATTCAGTCCTTTTTAACGTCTCACTACCCCACCCGAGCTCACCTCTTGTCTCACTTCCTTGGTTTATTTTTCTCCATAACAAAAACAACAATTTAACATTCTTTGCTATTTTAATTTTGTGTGGTTTCTTGTGTACCTTCTCCCACTCCAATGTAAGGTCACAAAGTTATGACTCTATTTCTGACCACTGTTATAATGCTTATCATCTAGACACATATTAAATGTTCAAAACTTTATTTGAAAGTTGGCCACTATGGCTAGTTTCTCCATCATTCCCTTCCCTGTCTTCATTTTTACTAACGATTAGCATATTGAGCCGTTTTGGAACTGTATATACACCGTACCTTACTTATCACATCCTCAAGAAATCACCTCTGAAGTTTCTGAACTATGCCAAGCTCTTATTTTACCCGCTCATCACACTGAAGTCTGTTGGGTTAGCCTTTGTTTCAAGTCCACGTTTTCTACTAGAGCCGAATCAGTGGATATTCAGTCTATTTTTGCTTGTCTCTCTCCTCCTAAACTTAGTACAATGCTTGGAATGTAAAATACACTTAACAAGTAAAATGCCCAAGCGAATGAATGATTCAAATAGGCTTCTAATTTGTTTTGTCTGTAGCAAAACTAATTTTGTGCATCACTTGTCCTCTCTGGCTGTTCTGTGATTGCGGCTTTGTTAAAACTGACAAGATCTGGCACCGTGTGTGCCATCTCCTTGCTGACACTGCACTGGGGGGACATTCTGAGCTCTGAGTCAGGGGGTTCTCACCAAGGTATGTTGAACACACCTATTGCTATATGTTCAGAGTAAAGATTAAAAGAGCAGTCCATTGTCAGCATACAAAAACCCACTTCATGCAGCTCAGATCTGTGAAAATATCTAATTAATACACTAAAATCATACCATAAGGAGGATCGAAAGATCAGCCTTGCAAGGAAAAGAAGGAAATGAATACAGAAGCATTCGTGGGCATGAGGCGATGTGAGAGCCTGTGCGTGACCAAGAGGAAGGAAGGGCTACTTATGGGGAGCCTGGCATGTGTTAGACCCCATTAAAGATATTTTGATTTTATAATTCTCGTTGAACTAGAAATGTGGTTGAGGAGGGAAGATATTGGTCAATGCTGGTGTCCACGTATTTGAAGTTAGAAAGCCCTGTCTGTTGTGTCTTAGCTGTGTACACTTGAGCAGGTCAGTTAATACCCTAGCTTCTGTTCCTATGTACCGACTGATGTAAAGATCAAATGGCATAACAAATATAATAATATCCTTTGAAAATACCGCAAACGTGTGTGTGTGTGTGTGTGTGTGTGTGTGTGTGTGTGTGTAAGGGGCAGGGATAAGAAGGGCAGAGAGAGATCAAAGTAATGCTCTGTCCCTTTGGGCGCCAATATTCATTTCATTTTCCCTGGTGAAAGGTCTGACCTGGGACAAGGTCACATTGAGTCAACTTATTACCCATTCACTTACAGCAATTTTTAATTCAACAAATATATTAAACACCTGTAATGTGTCAGACTCCATAAAGCTGTAGAAAATGAAATGAACTAAATATGATCCCACCTCATGGAGTTCACACTTGAGAGGAGGAAGCATATGGGCAGAAAAATAGATTTAAAATTCAAAGCAGAATACTCAGAATATTACAAGCAGCATTTATAAGCCAGTTACTAGGAAATCATATTCAATAATTCATTTAACAAGCACCTGTTGAACACCAACTATGAGCCAGGCACTATCCTAGAGCCCAAAGAGAAGGGGCTTATACTCTACTGTGTACGAGCAAACTAGAATTCCATTCATAGCTCACTGACCAGGTGGTCATCCTGTAAGGGCGCCTGTCCAAGGGAACCTGAATTCTATCCCCATTAGCCATTATTTGTCCCGATTTGTCACCATTTGAAGGATGTAGTCCACGATGGCTGGCAAAACAAGACAGGGACTGCAAGGTGGGCATTGGCATTGCGTCCTCAGTCAGGAACCAGAGAGAGAATGCTGGTGCTCAGTTCCTTTGTCCCTGTCACCTCCCTCACCACACACACAACTTTAGGCTTCTAGTTAAACCTATCATTTGTCAGTTTTTAAAATGTTTCATTATTTATGTGTATAAGTGTGCCTGCACTTGGGTGTGTGTGCCTGAGTGCCTCAGGCTTCAGATTCCCCTGGAGCTGGATTACAGGAGGTTCTGAGCAGCCAACATGGGTCTGAGAACTGGCCTAACTTCTTTGCAAGAGCAGGCAGTGCTCTTCACTGCTGAGCCATTTCTCCAGCCTCCCTACTTCCCCCCTTTTATTCTGCCAGAGACCCCCAACCCACGGAGCGATGAGCTATGTATGTCCATCTCAGTGCCTCAGCTAAAGCTCTGGAAACAGGCACCTCCAAGGGTCATATACCATCCAGGTCATTCCAAACCCAGGCAAGTTGACAGAGACAAGAAGCTGGCTGGCACAGCAGGCTACATTCTGGCTATGGGAAGAAATTTAGTCTAACCAAGACCCTATGAGAAGCCAAGGCAGGCTTTTAAACAGAGAGGAAGTATCTGATTTGCATTTTAAAAGAACAATCTGGTTGCTACAGTGGCAGGTAAGGGCCCTCATTGGGGAAAGACAGAGGTAGAAATTGCGGACAAGATATTTTAGGCGCACAGGTGAAAGATAATGAATGGTGACTGGTCCCTAAGAGAGGAGCGGTGTAGATGCTGAGAAAGAGACAGATGCGGAAGGTTTGGGAGGTAAGCCAACAAGAAGTGGAAGAGGAGGAAAGAGAATCTTTCTAAATAAAGAATGCAACAGTTCCTATCTTTAGTTCAAAGCTCCCTTATGTTCAAATGATATAGCAGCTAATAGATCGATACTAAAAATATATTTAATGTACACTTACGCTAACATTAAAATACTTTGGCCCTTAAAATTTTTTTCTATCATAAAAATAGTACATGCTTATGAAAGAAAATTATCAGAGACAGAAAAACAAAAATAAAAAAGTAAATCTGCAAATCTGTATAATATGCTCGGACAAGATTTTATTTCTTGAAAAATAGGATTTGATCTTGCATTATGGGGGTGCCAGATCAAATTTTATCTCCTTTTTCTGTAGCATATTTCAAAGAGTGTAATTTAACGACATGAAAGCAATAGCTGCCAGTAGATCTGTTTCGTATTTCAGAGGTTCCTTCCCTGGGGGAGGGGAGGGCAGCCGGAGCTAATAGAGTACACATTTACCTCAGCCAGACTTTACGAACTATACTGGCTTGCTACACAAATCGATTCCTGTTTGTCTTTTGATGAGGATGATGACGGAGGAGGGGGAGGGTGAACCACAGCTATTGACAGCAATAATTGCCTGAGCAGGGACTGAATAATTCAGGAAAGTGCGGAAGCTAGTTTGGAAACATTTGTCAAAGGGCAGTCAAGCCTGTGGCCAGAATCCAACTGATGTGCGCCCTGTCTCAGTAGGAGGGCTCTCGAGTTCTGTTATTTTTAATGTATTTGCGCCACTTCTCCCCTCTTCAGCCCCGCCCGGTCCTCTTTTTGGCCCCGTCAATTTAAAGACTAGGATGCGGTCAATCGTGGTACGGGATTGGCGGGAGTGATTGGTTAGGGGTCATAGCAGGGGTACAGTCCTCAGCAAAGAGAGCCGCAGGCTGGGC
>LOEQ01008259.1:102618-133650 GCA_001685075.1 Bramus lutescens
TTATTAACCAATGAAAGTAACACATAGACAGATGACCCTCCTGCATCACTCCTGCTCCCCGGCTACAGAGCAAGAGGGGCTGGAGATTGTTGCAAGCTTTGGTCTAATGCAGCCCAACCCAAAGTAAAAACACTATGAGAGATTTATTGTACTTTTTTTTGGCAACCTGATTGTGTGGTTCTTGAGTAGAAGCTTTGTACATAATGAGGCTATACTGTACTGTCAAAAAAATGGGCATACCTAGCTCTTACACCATCCTCTGTCCTATTCTGAAGGCACACTGGAACTAGTGGGAGGGATGTGACCTTAGTACAAGGACAAACCTATGTCCACTCTAAGTGACATAAAAAGTGCCATTCATAAACTTTAGAACATTCTCAACTATGACAATTTTTTTTTCAGGGACAGGGTCTCTTGCAGCCCTTGCTGGTCTCAAACTCACAGAGAACCACTGTCTCTGCCTCCCTAGTGCTGGGATCAAAAATATGTACTACCACACCTGGCAAAACAAACTGTTTGTGACAAACCCCACAGCTAGTTGGAACAGCATGTCATACATTGCAGTTAAGATTTACAAATGTTCTTTGTTCTCATTTCCAAGGTGAAGTGAATAATTAGCAGACTTTACCACACAGGCCTCCCCACTGGTCAAGCATACTGCTTCATATTCCAGGCACGGGTTCCTCTGTGAGCTGGCAGTTCATATGTGTAAGAGCAAACTTACTCAAGCCTTAAGGCAAATTAAATAGAATACGTTATGCAGAAATGCTAAAAGCAGGCTGGGAAGATGATTTAGCAGTTAAATCACTCACTGTACAAGCAAGAAGACTACAGTTTGTATCCCCCAAGGACCCACATAAATGCTGATGGGCACGGCACCCCACGTCTAAGTCCAGCCGTGGAAGGCAAAAATACAGTATCTCTGGAGCAAGCTGGCTAGCAAGACCAGCCCCATTCTCACCAGCCAGACTGGTGAGCTGTGGGTTTGACTGAGCCCCTTGCCTCAATGAATAGAGAGAACAATGAAGGATGACTACCAGCACCAGCCTCACTGCACAGACTCCCACATGCACCTGCATCTATACCTTGCATACACGTGAGCCCTTACACACAAAAATACACAGACCTAGGCCCACATGTGCTGTGGGAACTCCTTCAGCCAATAGCCTTTGTCATACTGGCCCGCTTTGGGCGTGGTCTCCTGTACTATAAATGCTGGTGAAAAGTGTGTGCGGCCCATTTTTCTGCTGGATTCTATTCGGTTCCCAGCACACACAGAAAACAGTGGATCACTGCCCTTACTGTGAGTTTATCTGCAAATAAATAACCAAACCCGTTTTATACTCTATTCTGGGCTATTGTGGAGCTCCTTGGTGCCACGGTACACATGCACCACATGTATGTATGTAAAAGAAGAAGATTAAAGGAAATACTAAAATAACCCAGGTTGTGATGATGCCACCAGTAAGGTCATTAAAAAGGAAATGTTTATCAAGGCACTTATTACTTTGTGACTCAGTTTCCTCTGCTTTAAAATGGGGGGAGGGTTAATACTTCAATAGTTTATTAATGTCTGCAAAGCACTGTGTGTGCTGTCTGGTATGTGGTCTCTATGTACAGCCTATTGTTACTCTCACTCTGTGGGGCGTGGTTATTGAAGCTTCAATATTGTTGGTAATGCTATTTTGCTAGCTCTAAATTTGTACTAATTGTAATGATCATTCTTTCAGCTCATGGCAGAGCCAGAGTAGGTGTATAAATAAACAGAAAATTATCCTTTAAAGACTGCTGATTTCTAGCTGATGTGTAAATTGGCACACACCTTGTAAATGGTGTTAGGAACCCTAAAACACAAATTCCCTCTGCCCCATTGATTTCCCAACTGTGAATGCATCTTATAGAAACTCAGGGTGGTGTGAAAAGAGACATGTGTAATATTCTTCACCACATTTATTTGAAAGACGGGGGGCGGGAAGAGACTTAATGTTCAATGATAAGCTACTAGTTAGGTAAAACATATACATTCCTGGGATGGAACATTGCATAAACATTAAAGACTGTGTCATAGAAGAATATATCTTGACAGACAAATGTGCAACATACATAGGCCAGTAAAAATCCACTACAAAGTGCTATACCTGCATAAATAAAGCACTTGGGTTGTGATATATCAAAGCAAGTTTTTAAATGTGTGTGTGTGCATGTAGCATATGCCACATGTGTGCAGATGCCCACAGAGGCCAGATGTGAACATCAGATCCCCTGGAGCTGGAGCTACTGGCCGATCTAGGTGTAGGGACTAGAACTCAGGTCCTCCGGGAAGAGCAGCCAATGATCTTAACCTCTGTGCCAACTCTCCAAACCCCTTCAGTGAAAAATTTTTAAAGGAAATTTACTATATTCTCAAAACTTCTCTGAACCTCATCCTCTCAGGGCATGCATCTTAATCAACCATCTTTCTAAGCTACAGTCTGGTCCAGTGATTCTTTTGGTAATTCAATGTTGGTTATCAAAGTTTCCATCTCTCTGGAGAATGTTCTGTCAAAACACAGTGTTATTACATTGGTCACAGTCCGTAGTCCCAAGCATTCCCAAACCAACACTGTCTATGCACCTTTTGTTCATTGCAAGGACGAGTGACGAGCCCTCCTTCTCAGAGAAATTGAGCAGTGGGAAGCCGGCCTTCTGTTCTTCTATGTCATTTTATGGGCTTCTGCTGCTGGCCTCCGTGTGGCTGTGTGTGATTTCCAGGGCTTGTATTAGCTCCACAAGACAGCCCCTGCTGAGCACTTCTCTCCTGTGGAGGAGCAGCTGTGTGTCCTGATGGCCTACCCCCCTGAATGCTGTATTCCCAGGGTCTTGTGAGTCATAAAAAAAAATAGGGCAAGATGGTGTCCATTCCTCCTTCCCAAGCACACTGTAACATCACTTCTTTAAGCT
This sequence comes from Bramus lutescens, assembly GCA_001685075.1. Lineage (NCBI taxonomy): Eukaryota > Metazoa > Chordata > Mammalia > Rodentia > Cricetidae > Bramus > Bramus lutescens. The sequence continues at coordinate 105,559 of LOEQ01008259.1, forward strand.
CCACGGGCATAAATCATTACACCAAACCTTTTATCTTCTGAAATAACCTGAGGATCAGGCACCTACAAAACAGGAAAGACACTTATCAAACAGCCGGAAGGCAAAGAGGGAAATGGGATAGGATGTTATGGGATGGCATGGGATGGCATGGGATGGCATGGTGGAAAGGCCATGAGGCAGAAGAAGAAGGACAAGTTGGTCCTTCTTGAGGCATCAGAAAACCATCTTTAGAACCCTTAAGGACTCTTTAAAAATAATCAATTTCATTAAAATCCATTTACATGATATAAAATGCACTTTTAGAAATGTGTCACTTGATGGTATTTATAAAGCCATCTATTGACATCATCATCGCACTCGGTTAGAGAACACTTCACTGGTCCAAAATGTCCTCTCTGGCCACTCTGGGTGTTAATAGCTGGTCCCCTGAGTGGGCCCTGGGGACCCATGTAATAGAGTGCATATTTGCTAACATTTCATTGAAGAGCTGTGATGAAGTGTGTGTGCTATTTTCTGTCTCGCTAAGCGTGTCCTGAGATTCACTAATGTTGTTGTTTGTTTCTTCTCATTGATCAGTAGCACTCTATTGCATGAGCATGCCCCCAGTTCCAGTTGATTATCTGCGTATATATTGGTGGACACTTGGGTTATCTTTTTATCCTTAGCAAGGCTGGTTATTAAAAAGAAACCTTACATGAATATACATGTATACTACTTTATGTGAAAGTATGTTCTACTGTATCTTGAGTAAATATATAGGAATATAATAACTGGGTCCTATGATTTTATAAATAGAACTTCATAAAATGAATTGTTGGCAAAGTCTGCTCATTTGTTCCTGGCCACCCAGATTTGAAATAATCATACAGAAACTGTATTAATTGTAATACTGTTTGGCCAATATCTTAAGCATATTTTTAGCTAGCTCTTATATTTTTATTAATCTGTGTATTGCTATGTGGCTGTGGCTTACCTGCAAGTTTCCAGTGTGTCCGTCTCCTGCTGGCAGCTACATGGCTTCTCACTGACTCTGCCTACTCTCTCTATATAACTTTTTTTTTTTACACAGGGTTTCTCTGTAGCTTTGGAGCCTGTCCTAGAACTAACTCTTGTTCCAGGCTGGCCTTGAACTCAGAGAGATCCACCTGCCTCTGCCTCCCGAGTGCTGGGATTAAAGGCATGTATCACCACTTTGTTAGCCTAGCTATATTCTGTTAAGCCATTGGCCAAAAGCCACTTTATACATTAACCAATAAAAACAGCACATATACAGAAGGACTTCCCATACCAATGACTGACCTATTTTTCACAGTAAAATCCTACTGTTTTCATCTTCATAGGAAGTGCATGCAAATTCCAGCTCTAAATCCTTGCTATCAGTCTATAATGTTAATGTTTCTCGGGAGTTTAACGTATTCTGTGATAGTTTTAACTTGCATTTTTTTCCTGAGGATTAATGATGTCAAACATCTTTTCATGTGCTTATTAGGTCTTCTAGGCATAATTTTGATTAATAAAGTAGTAAAGTCTGCAAAGAGCTCCTATATACTATACCCTAAGTTTCCCAATTGCCACAGCTAATAAGCTGATATTGATGTACACATTAAGTAAAGTTTGAGCTGCATTCTGATTTCCTTTCTTTTTTTTATTAACATAATACCATTCCCTACTCCATATCCTCCAGGGCCCCATCTACACTATCACAATAAATACAGTTACTGCATTTCCTTAGAGTCCCTTAGGCAGCATTGATTATCTCACAATCTCCCTGCTTTTGATGACTTTGGATTTTGAAAACAGTCATCAGGCATTGTATAGAATAGCTCACTGGAGGTCAGATGATGTCGGTTATGTGAACAGTCTAGGACTGGGGGCTTTGTGAAGGAAGAGCTTAATAGTTAACACTATTCCCATCAATCATGTCAAGAGCACATGTTGTTAACATAACTTATTACTGTGGCTGTTGACCTTGCTTTCATGGATACATTGATCGTGTCTCTCTACTCAAAAATCCCTCTTGTTTTCTCATTTTCCATCCCATGCTCTTTGGAAGAAAGTCACTATCTCAGGCACATTTAAAGAATGAGGGTCCTCAAGACAGTCTAGTTGAATAGATTGCTTCAAATACTTAAATACTTTTATATGGTAGATTTGTCTATTTAGATCTGTCTATTTATCTTACTGGTTTATTTAATAATTTCTTGATATCACTTTGAACAGTAAATACAGATCATTTATTTTTATACAGTTTGGGTTAGATAATAGCAGTTCATTATATCTTTTGTTCCTTATTCCATCTCTCACTATTGTGAGTTCTTTCTAGTTAGCTTCTGTGTTTGTCTGACACATCCTCAACTCTCTCTCTCTCTCTCTCTCTCTCTCTCTCTCTCACACACACACACACAGTGTGTGTGTGTGTGTGTGCTTAGCATTTCTTCACCTTCTAGAACCCCAGGATGAGCCAGGTTCATAGAGAATATTCTTCACTCCGCCTCTTAAACAAGCTATTTCTATGGGGAGTCTCAGTTCCTTTCTTGGGACCATGTTAAGAGAAACCAATAGAATCTTGGTGTTCATGTTGCCCCTGGGCATTCTATGACCTATTTTTTAAGTAAGACATGTTTGGTTTTATTTCTACTAGGCACATGTTCTCTAATATGTAAGCATGGAGAACTGTTCCTTGTGCTTACATGGATCTCATCAAAAAATGGGTATCGAGAAGATTTTTTAAAATTGCATTCCTTGACTTCCCAATGCTTGCACTATTATTTTGGTGGGAAGCTTTGCCCCTATTCCCACTACTCTTGGAGGAGGAAAGTGGCTTCCAACACTTGCTGTTTCTCCACAAATGAGCAACAGTGTGGGAAGAATGGCTTGGAGAGATGCTTGGGGGAAATATTGGCTTGGAAAGTGAGATGACAAAGGATGTTGGCACCCAATGTCGGCAATAAAATCTGAAATGAAGAGTGTGATTATTCTCCATGACATTGAAAAAAATTCAATGTCAAGTATGGTTGCTGCTTTTAGCCAAAAAGCAGAAAAGAACTCTCATATTTGATGATAGGTGTGTAGCCACCCACAGCCTGGAGCAGGATGAATGTTGATATTAAAGCCTTGGCACTTTTAAGTTCTTCTGATGGCTGAAATTTCAGTTGCATTTTCTCAAAATATAGCAGCAAGCCAAAATACTCATTTCCACACCAACTGATGTGGTGTATGTGCAGGCAAAGAACTATGGGAAGAAATAAAGATGAAAATGTAATCTTGCTCTGTAAGCTTATGGTTTGGTACAATAAGCCTGAGGTTTTTAGTTATGCATCTATGTTAGTGAGTCTTCTCATGCCCACATGTGCAACATGCATGTACTCAATGTTAATATGTTTTCAGACACGCTTTGGATTCCATGCACACTGTCTCTGATAGCAGAAACTATAACAGGATGAAGGATGGAGGTGCATTAATAGCATCTCCAATATTTTTCTTTCTGTGATCCAGGGGATCACCGTGGTTCCGGGATGGGACCCTGGCGTGGCTCGGCTGAACTGGCAGCAGATGAAGGTGTATGCTGAAAAAAAGTGTTTCCAAGTGGAGAATGGAGACACTTCACCAAAACGATAACTTCCTTCCCAGTGTGTTTGTTTGTTTGTTTGGGGGGGGGGTTGTTCTTTTTAGCTTTAAATAAGAATGGCAAGTGCAGGGCTAAATTTCCAGAAAATTCTGAGACCTCAATTCTTTCAAGGTCATTGTCACTATTTCACAGGCCATCTTATTCCCAGAAGACTAAAGCACCTCCCAGTTGCCCGGTGCTTGTCATACTGTTTCAGAGACCACATTTTAAGAACCATTAATCGCGAGCAAGGAGGCACTGTCTTGATCTGTGTATCAGAACTTTGTGATGGCCTGAAATCTGGGTCACTCCCAAATTCACATACCAACTCCTAACTCCACTGCAACGGCATTGAGATTGGGGTCCTTGGGAGGCAACACAATCATGAGGCTCTGCCCTCACGAATGGGACTACAGCACTTATGTGACTACCTTCCAGCCTTGGAAAGACACAACCAGAAGTCAACAGCGTTGAAGTAAAGAGCAGGCTCTCACTAGTGACCGGATCTATGAGCAGCTTGGTCTTGGACTTTGGAGCCTCTAGAACTGTACACATAAGCTAAGAAACCACACAGTCTGTGGTATTTTGTTGCAGTAGTCCCACGGGATTAAGTCAAACTCCCTGGAAGAGTGAGGCAGTGGCCTGGGGTAGGCTATAAGTGCTAGTTTATTAAAAGCTTCCCAGGAGACTAAAATCTGCAGTCAGAGTTGTGGGATTGTTCTACATTTGTAGCTTTCCCTGCAGATGTGATAAACTTCAGTTAGCCCTGGACTGGTTGTGGTGATGGTTTCTTAACGCCTCATGCTCATTATGGGACAAAATACTGTCCTGCCCCTCAGTGCAAATGGCATCTATTACTCCATAAGGAACTCTGACAAGGTTCTGTTGCCCAATACACCCAAAGCAATAGCAAGAGAAGATTTCTTTTTCTTCTTTCAGCTCCCACAACTCCAAGTGCTAGCTAAGGATACAGCGTGAAGCAGACTGTGACCTAATTCTAGAAAGTACATTCAGCATCATGAAAATTAGTGTGAACTAGAATCAGCTAATTAATGGTATCACTGCACTATAATTATTTTGCAAACTCAGCTTTATGAAAAAAATGATGAATGAGATAAAAATGAGTAGATTTTGAATTTACCAGTTTTTTTTTGAGGATGCTGTAAAAAAGTATATTCTACGAAAGAAAATAGCCTAGACAATACGAACACATTTCTAGAAAGGCCAAAGATACAATGTTGGTTTAAAAATAGATGGAATTTATCTTTTTAAAACTCATCATGACTGTCAGTATGCTTTTTGCTAAAAAGTTCCCTGCAGTATGAACAATAAGAATGCCTATCTATGCTGCGCCTCTAGGCCGAGGTACCTTGCTGAATGTGCTCCCCCACCCTCTTCGCACGCATTGATTTTTCTCTTTTACTAAGGCAAGCAAATTTTGGACCAGATATGCTTCAAATTTGTTTTGTTTGGCTTCTAGAAAGGCTGTATCATGTGTGAACAGTCCCTTACATGACCCTCAATGCCCGGGCTGGGGCAGATCCTCAGTGAAGCTCACTGGTACCAGAGAGTGAGCATCTGAATGTAAATGATATGCGAATGAGCTATAAATAACCCGTGTCAAACCAGTTCACTTTTGCCACCCAAAGAGTTTGGCACAAAACGATTTTTTAATGGAACTTTTTTTCCCCGGGATTTGGGGAGTTAGAAATTGCAGGAAAAGACTTTTCAAATGGAGTTATGCTGAAAATAATTTTTACCAAGAGGATTTAAACTAAAAGCAGTTTTGAGTCTTCTATTCATGAATTAAAGCATCCTGTGGACATGGAAGATAGTGGTGGGAGGCAGGCCCTGCCCTGAAGGAACAAAATGGATATCAGCTATCATTCAATAACAGCTTCAGTGTGTACCATTTTCAAAATATGCTTGCACTTTATTGTCTTATATATGACTGGGTATCCACAATGAATGAGTAATAGAATAAAGACAAGTAGATCACAAGTTATTTACTTTCTCCAAATGACTAAATAAACTTTAATATACAAAAACATAGACAATGTTGTTCTCATCGTGTTTACACATACTTACTGACAACTGGCTAAATGAGTTAAGAATCTTAATATATATTTATAAAAGAGTTAATGCAAAATAATGATGAGCTTTTTTTCAGATTTCCAAAAAAATGTACTTTTCCTTTCTGAAACATGTTGGAATACCTGTATTAAAATTAAGAAGCTATGACTTATCTGATAAAAAATACATTTCAAATAAGCATGTCTATAAAATGAAAATCTAATTTCAGAAAAAGCTAACTTCCTTTATTAAACATATTTATAGTAAGTTGCTAACGTCTTTTTCTTTTTTAATTTTATGCATGTGTATGTGAATGGTTGTTGGTGGAGGCATGGGTGGCTGGGTACGTGTGCACCTTCATGGTGTAGGCACGGATGTGGAGGCCAGAGAACACATCCTCACAGGATACAAGAACACAAGATAAAGGAACTCGAGTATCCTGCTCAGACAGACTGTCTACACCTTTGCCACAGGGTCTGTCGTTGGCCTGAAACTGACCAACTAAGCTAGCCTGAGCCCTAAGGAGCTTCCTGTCTCCACTTCCCCAGTTCTAAGATTATGAGGACATGCCACCATGGTCAGCATTGTTGTCTGAGTACTGCCAATTGAACTCAGGTCCTGTCCTTGCAAGACAGGTGCTTCACAAATTGAGCTTTCTCTCTAGGCCCAAATACCACAATGTAATATCCAATGGATAATCTAGCTACCAATGTAAAGCTCCAATATCATGACCTTTACATGTTGTGTCTAACTCTACATATGTACAGTTTTACATATGTACACATTTAAGTACCACGAGACTTGTTCAACATTGCAAAGTGCTTCTTGGCCGTCATGTGCAAATACTGTGACTGCTAGGTTATTCATGAGCCCTTCTGGGTGGTAAATTAGATGAGACACAGAGGGAAGCAGGAGAGTAGAAATTCAGCCCTACTGGGAAAGATTCTTTGTTGCAAAATCTATTGCATTTTTGCTATGTGGGGGGAGAAAATGAACGGTCAATTAATTTTCATTTTCTCCTATCAATATTTCAAGACTCTGATCCTCCCACTCTCTGTGCCCATGGCTCTTCGTAGCATTCAGATGTATTCTTGATGCAGGACAAGACCTGGAGGGAGATCTATCCCTGGGGCTTGAATCTGCTCAGAAGAAAAGAGATGCTGGCATTCAGTAGCTCTGTAACATTAAGGATAAGGAACAGCAGTGTGCTCTAAGGACTATGAAGTATTTACGGTGTTCAGCGCTTTCTAATGCAAAGGTGAACCAATAGTCAAAATGGATGAATTGATGTATGTCAGACAACCCAAGGAAGTATCTGCTCATTTAGATGTTCAAAAACCTTAAAGAAGGAGAATCTCAGCAAATTATTCCTACTTAGATAATGTTTCGCCCTGGATGGTTGCTATGACTTGGTTGTGATTTGAATGTGGCTCCCCATCTTGGCCATCAGTGTACTGGTGCTAAGTGGTGATGGGATCTTTAAGAGATAAGGCTAAACAGGATTTCACTACAGACACTGTCCTCAAGGAATAGAGTAGTTTTTGTGAGACCCCAGCTAGCTCTTGAGAGAAGATTGTTATGCAGCGTGAGACTGGTTCCTCATCAGTCTGTCTTGATCCTTGTCTCAACAAGAATCTCTCACACTTCCATGTGCTCCTGTCACTATGAAGTCATTCATGGTAAGGTCTTCATCAGAGTAAAGTCAAGGCAGGTGTCACATCCTTGAATCCCCAAAATGAAATAATCTTCTCTTCTTTATATGTCATGCAGCCTCTGGTGCTTTGCTTCAGCAATGGAAAACTGACCAATATTACATTCTATGTCAGTGGTCAGCAAAGCATAGCCAGAGAGTCAATTCAACCCACTGACATAGGAAATTGGTTGGCTTTGTTATTTTGGTTTTGCTTTTGGGGTGTGGCTTTGTGTGTGTGTGTGTGTGTACACAACTTGCAATANTGTGTGTGTGTGTGTGTGTGTGTGTGTGTACACAACTTGCAATAGTCAGTTCTTTCCTTCCATCCTATAATCCTAGGGGTCTGATGGATGTTGTCAGGCTTGGAGACAGGTGCTTTCACAGGCAGAGCCATCTTGCCAGATAGATCTCTTGTCAGTTCTACGAGAGCACAATCACTCTGATTTATATGTCTATGCCCACTCTACGCTACAACAGCAGAGCTCAGGGCCTGCAAAGACAGAAATAGATGTAGTCTTCTCTTATTCTTTGTTTTTGTTTTTGTTTTTTAAGTTGCTCTGTCTCATGTCTACCTAACACTGTACACAGTTACCTTCGATTAGAGCCTTGGGGGAGTTAGAAACCCAATGGCCAGTGTCATCTCTACAGGCAGCTTCATATAAGAGCTTTTATATAGCCACTCTTAAAATGTGGAGGTAGCTCAGTTGCTAGTGTGCTTGTATAACACACACAGAGACACACAGAAAGAAAAAAAAAACCCTGGGTTTAATTCCAAGCACCATATAAACCAGGTGTGTAGTGGTACATGCCTGTAATCTCAGGACTCTGTAGAGGCAGGAGAACCAGAAATTCGAGGTCATCCTCAGCTACTTAGAGAGTTCAAGGCCAGTCTGGGCTACAGGAGACCTGTCTGTGAGTGAGAGACGGAGGGAGGGAGAGAGGGAAGGAGGGAGGGAGGGAACAAATGAATGAACAAATGGATATCTATAATTTAATAATCTAGTGGGGAGTATAGTTCAATGGTAGAATACAAGCAAAGTGTGAGATGTGAATTCAATTTGTAGCACTGAAAAAAAAATTAAATAACTCTTTTTCCTCTAATCCCCTTGGTTTAATCTCTCCTTTATCTGGGATTAAAATTTACAATTCCCACATATGCTCAGTTGCTAAACAGGTTCACAGCTCAGTAATACATATGCAAAAGTCTAAACTGCTGGTCTCACGCTATTTAGAAATTCTGGAGTATTCCAAGCTTTCTTCCTAACCAGAGTCCTTTAGACATGACAGTGAGGTGCTTTCAGATTCCTAGTGGGCTTTAGAACTTTTTACTTTCCTAACCCCATACATACTAAATACTGTTGATTCTGAGAAATGCTTGGGCATGCTTCATGGCAAGGACACTGCAGGTATAACAAAAGCTTTCAATAAAATGCAAATCGAGTTTTAATGAAGTGCAGCCTTCAGATAAGTCATGGAACAACCGGAACGGCTTGTTCTTTCTGCTTGACCTAGGAGAGCTTTAATTTCTTTCTCTTTTTACGTGTTCGCATCTCTCAACAGAAGTGCCAAGGCGATGGAGAAAGGCTTTGAGAACTGTGAAGAATGGCCCTAGCCTCCAGGCGGCTATCCTAACTCAAGGGCAATGTAGATTATGAGAGAAACTGGTTGCTCAAGGCTACCTAAAAATATGTTTGTCTTTATGGGTGAGTGGAGCGGTCTAACGGGAAGATGGTCGTGTCTGGACTTGCTGGCTGCTTCAACCACCCATGTCTTTGTAAGCTTGAGCACATTCTGTTCTCTCCCTGAGCCTAATCTATAAAATGAAAACTGGGAACTTTTGCAAGTTGCCGTGAGGTTGTATGATGGGGGCCTGCAGTGTTCAGTGTTTGATAAAGGATAGTGTTCCTTAACTCTGATCATTTACAGGGCACCAGATAGCGATATACTCAAATGAGAGCATAAGGGAGTGGTGGGAGATGCCAGATGATGGGCATCTGGAAGAGCCACTGTGGGTACCACTTCTTAACCTCTCTATTTTAGACTTCCATCACTACCTACATCCCACTCTGCTTTCTTTTCTTCTTCTGCAGAGAGAAAATAGAGCCTAGAAACAAATTGTAGATACTCTTGGAGGAGCTCTGATCAAAAAGCAGGGAAGCCCTAGGCCGTTGGGCATCTATAGGTTTGTAACACTCTGGCTGGACCCTATCCTGAGTCAAAAAAAAAATCCATTTTCCACAGCTTCACAGAAACAAAGGATTTAGAATTGAAGTCAGGGTGCTTTTTGTTGTTGTTGTTGTTGGTTTATCCCCTGATTTCCTGTAAGCTGAGCTGTCTTTGGTGTAATGTTTGAGATCAGAACCTTCATATGGGGCACATCCTGTTTATCTTTCTCTGAAGATCCGGACGGAACCCAAGGCCACGGACGCCATGCTTCCCAGGAGACCAGATCAGCGGCGACTGCCCATTCACAGCAAGGCCGATGTCAGGCAGGAGTGAGAGATGTAATTCTGCCTTTGGGACTTCGGAGAGAAGTGAGGACAGGACCGGCGGGAGGGCATGCTCCTTCGTTTACTAGAACAACCATCACAAAGTCCCCCAAACTGGGCATGCTTGAGATAGCAAGAGTATGGCATCTCCTGGACCAAACTGCCTGTGGCACGACAATCATGTCACACCTGCCGGGCAGAGCCTGCAAGGCCTGCTCTAGGTTTGGCTGCGCTCAAGCACGGCTTGCTCACTTGCTCTGCTGGCACGTGGCAGTCTCCCACGTGTCTTCACGTCATCTTCTTTGTGTTTCCCGTCTTGGAAGGACCCCGTCACACTGGATAACGCCTTCTGCAACTCCAGAATGACCTCTTCCCCTGAGTTGTCTGTATCTGCAAAGATCCTGCCTATTTCCAAATAAAATACCATTCACGGTTCCAGGAGTTAGGGTTTTTACGTATATTTTTGGAAGCCATAATTTAAACTGTAACAAGTCGGGAGAGGAGGGAGGATGGAGGAGGCTGAGAAGCTGCGTCCCTCCCCCTCACCAGCTCTTCTACTCCCCCCTGCTCCCCTACCAACCCTCCCACTTCGAGGATTTGTACCTAGGTTTCAGATGGGGTTTCCCTGTGGCAGCCAGCCCTGTGGGATTTGGGTCATAACGAGCAATGAGAATCAGTAAACCCAGGATCTATGGGGGGGGCACTAGGGATTGAACTCAGAGCCTTGTATATGCTAGGCAAAGCAAGCATTCTACCACTGAGCTAAGACTCTGCTTTAAAAAATCACTAGGCCTGTTCTAAAGCTTACAGCCATCACTGAAGACACAGTTTTTTTTGCCCTGTGATTAGCCATTTTCACCAGATTGTGAGTTCTCAAACAATCCTTTGAGAGTTTGGATGTGGGAAAAGACCTGAAAAGAGGAGGTTCAAGGAATTTGGTATAGGATAAAGAAGCAGGGGTGGGCAGAAGAAGATGAGAATCAAGGGAAACACAACTTCCCACTGAGTTCCGCCACCACCGACTGGCCCTGAATACTGGACCTTATATGTAGAAGCAATGAGAAATGTGATTCTGCTGGGTGATTTCAGACAGAACCACAGCATTGCCTCCTACTCACACCAATCAGCAAGTTGGGCCCGTTGGTCCAGAAAGACAAGAGCTGGGATCTCCACAGCTCTAAGGCATAAACTGGCCCCCCTCAGTCAACACCATTCCCCAAGACCTCCTTTCTAGATGTAGAAGTATGAACGTGGGCAAACGTGAGCAAAAGGACTCCGTCTTGGGTGCAGACGCTGCTGATCCCTCTGCACCTTCTGGCTATCATTTGTTTGTTTATTATTTTAGCAGTGCTGCAGATCAGAACCAGGTCTGTGCATGCTAGAAAACACTCTGTCACTGAACCAGTGAACATCATTCCCTGTCAATTCTCTGCACACGTTGAGCTCTTGAGTTGGTAGAGCTCTAGGAAGGCAGGAGTGAGGGAAAGGCCATCTCTGGTACCCGGACACTGTCCCTTTATGACCTCCAAGGATGCTCTGGGACTTGGAAGTCAATGAACAGAGTAAAGTAGAAAAGCAATTGAACCCATCATTAAACTAATTCTTCACAAGTTATCAAGTTATAAGAAATGGAATTGCTCCCTTGTGTTTCCCAGGATCCTCTTAGGAAGACCTTGGCCTTCCATGTGTTTGAGGGATCCTCAGGTCTCTGTTCTTCTGCTCTGTTTCAATTTTGCCTAAAGATCTGGGCTTCTACGAAGGCCGGTGGCTGTTTAGTAGACTAGAAATACAGAGTCATGAAGTTGAACAATATGTTCTAGGAAGAGCAATAGAAAGAGAGCCCAGACCCTGCATTGCCTGAAGAAGGCTAACACTAAAACTCCCAGTATATGCACAGTGAGGCTCTGCTGAGGAAAAGGCTATGGAAACGAGTGGCACAGAGCTCATCTGTTAAATCATAGTGTGAGATGACACAGGCAGACATGAGCATCACCTGTTCTGCCTTCTTCCAATGTCTAAAATTTACATGATTGAGTTCCAACTCCTATACATACAAACATTGTCCCTATGAGAGTTAGCTCCTTGGCAACATTCCCAGTGTTTATTATGTTCTTTCTTGATGGATTGACCTCAAGCCCCAAGGGCTTCAAACTGTTCTGTGGATACACATGTGATACACGAAAAAGAAAACTTCTTTCCAGCAGTTCTATGGGTCCCATAAAGGAGACTGCAGGGCTGACTCTGTCCATAGTATTGAGCTGTCCCAAAGGGCGAAGTAGGAAGTACCCAAGAGAAAAACCACTTGTTGGCAAAGGACTGCCTATGAGACACGCTGTTCAGTTTACTTTAAACGTCTAAAAGGCAGGGTTTATGTTTTAAGGACTTTCTACTTTTTTTTCTTTTTACAACTTGGAAGAACATGTTTTCACAAAGAGTTTGTGCCAAAGATGACGTTAGTGGGGCTGTTAAATTCGACTCTCAGGCAAAGCCTTGAAAAGGATGTGCTGATATCCTCTGCCTACCTTAGAATCCTTGAAGCAGGTCTGGCCTCAGGGTTTGGGAGTGTTCTTTCTTGTTATTGGTTAATTCTCTTCATCTGTTTCTGCTCCCTGGCCTTGAAGTTCCTCCTTTCTGCACAGACACCTTTAGATGGCTTGTTCTCTGTGTCCTTTCTATTAAGACTTGGTTTAACCCTCAATTTGATCACCATGCCTTGTTGCTGTTGTCATTGAGACAGTGTCTCACGTATCTCAAGCTAGCCTCAAACTCATTGCGTAGTGGATCTTGAAGTTGTTATTCCCTGCCTTCACCTCTAGAGAGCTGGGATTATGGCATTTGCACTGCCTACTCCTGGTTTATGTGATTCTAGGAATCAAATATGGAGCTCTGCAAATGGTAGGCAAGAACTCCACCAGCTGAGCCAACTTTCAGGCCCTCAACATGTATTCGAGAGTCTACTTCTATGATAAAAAAAAAAGCCAAGAACAAAAGGGCTACTTTATAGGGTTAGTGTGAAATATGTGTAAAATGAAATAATCCAACACAGCAGTTAAATTTACAGGTTTTGAAGTTCCAATTATGAGTGATTGAAAGATATCTTCTCCTTTTCTTTTTGAAAGAAGGTCACAAGGCATAGTAGGAAACTATGAATTCTGGCCTCAGAGGTGAATTTGAAACAACTCTACATTATGCTTCAAGTGTGGCTGGACAAACTGGGCATCTTCTGAGTTGTACCCCCATTTGGTGTGAACATAAATTGCTAAGCTAAAACATTCCTGTAAGGAAGGACACGATTCTTAAATCCTAAGGTTTCTGAGAAGACTAAAACAGGCCCCTACCCATCACATCCTGAGTGGTGAGAGCTCTGTTGAAGCCTTGTGTTGCTATGGATATGAGTAACTGAATATAAGCTCCGATGTGGAGTGCTATAAGCTATGAGGAAGAGAAACAGGGACAGAAAAGGCACAATGGAATCGGGAAGTAGAGAGCAGACAAAAAGCAAATTTGGATTCTTTCTCACTTAGAATTAAGGCCCTGACTTTCATGTCTGGCACCAATATTGAAAGAAAGATGAGGATCACAGGGATACATTTGGAGGAAATGACACTTGAATCCGGTAGTTTAGGGACTGCCAAACAGTTGCAGCATAGCAGTGCTTAGGAAGAGTTTGAAATCAGGAGATGCTGTCAATACAAAAGCTTATGAACCAGGAAGTGGAGGAGCACTCATCACTTTAGACTCTTTCAGCCAGTAACGTTCACACTTTTGTCTGATTATGCGAGTAGTGCATGGTCACACCAGAAAGTTAAAAAAACAAACAAACAAACAATAAACAGAAATCTGCAATACACAGGATCATTCCTTACCATCCAATATTAGCCCTCATGGTCTTCCATATATATTTGTCTTTCTTATAGAATTTGTACTTATTTTACAAAACTAGTATGCCTATATTTTCATTTAATTTCAAGATGGAAGCGTTGCCCCATGGTTTTAGTCTAGCCTTCTAATGTTCCTATTTTTTTTATAAATGTGCTATTAAAATTTCCAAGCATAAAAAGAATATAGAATCTTGAATAAAGAGGTCCATGGACCTATCACCTAGATTCAACAGAGATCAAACCTTGGCCAACTTTTACCTATCCACTGCCCACTTCTGCCACTAAACTGTGTTAACTTGAAGCAGATCCCAGATTCCAAAGAAACTTGTGTACAAACAGATACACATGAATATCTGCACAGCACGTAGGAATACTGTTGCAGTGGCATGCTCATCTCTAAGAAATATTAATACTTCAATATCATCAAACATATATTCATGACTTATTTTCCCTACCTGCCAATTTTTTTTAACTGTTTAAACATAGGTCAGATTTTGGCGTGTGAGAGATTAGACAAAAGAAAGAAAGGGAAAAAACCTAGGCTCACACTAGAAATATTGAATAAACTCATGATGTATTTTATTCAAAACAAAAATGAAAAAGTCTTTTAAGGCACACATACTCAAAAGGCCTAGAAACAGGGGCTAGTGTAAGTAAGAAAGAATAGCTCTGCATACTACAATTCTAGACTCAGTTACCATTTCTTATTTTAAGGAAATAAGACATTTCTGAATGATGCCAAGTTCTAGATCATGTACAAGAACTGAACAAGATAGACTTGTAACATCTTAAACTAAAGGCAAAAAAGACCAGGAATGTCTCCAAAGAATTTGGAACCTTGAGCAATCTCTCTGTGGCCAAAGATGTAGCCGTTCCGACACCAAGAAGGATGACTGTTTGCACCACAGTCTAAAATATGCACAAACCCATGAACTTACAGACAGCCAACAATTGTAGCTCTTTTCAAAGACAAAGCTATTATTTTAATAACCCACAAAGAAAAAATATTAATTACTCATCTTGGTTTTCCTTTATAAATTCTATCTTTAAAAAAAAACAAATGGCCAGGAAGAAGAACATTCTTTTATTTAATAACTAGCTTGAGAAAGTAGAAAAATGTTGCAATTGGCATACCACCATATTTCAGTCTTTTTAAAAAATGACTGTAACCTCATCAAAGAAGAAATAAATAAGAACAAAGAGAACAAACTGCTCACTATCATTCTACTTATTTCCTCTCTAGCCTTGCTGCACTTTCCTGGCACACCCCTCTGGCTTTGAACTTGGCCACAAGACAGCTCTGAACAACGGAATGTGAGCAAACCTGACATATACCATTTCCAGGGAAAAATCTTTAGATACATTGATGTGATTTGACCCTCCCTACCCTAAAGTTTCCGTGCATGATCTAGAAAACATCGGGTACCAGCTAGCAGATGCTTCTGCTCTGGGTAAACCACAATGGGAAGATGCAGGGAAGACTCATACACCCTGCAGCCTGGAGCAGAGCTGGGGCTGAGCTTTCAGCCTCCTAAACAAAACAGTAGTGCTTGTCGTGCTTGGTCACTCAGATCTGTATGTGAAAATAGTCTTGCCCCCAAATACCCACTCTTTTCATATACAAGTCTGCAAGCCACTGATTCTAGGAGATACAAATTAGGAATCAGTCAACGTGTGTTAGCAAAGCCAGGTAAACAGCCCAGCTTCTTTGCCGGGAAATAACAAATAAGAGAGGTGGCGGATGGAATTACAAATGGAAAGGATGTGAGAGACATTCAACATGTCAAATTGAGCATTATGGTTTTAGTTTATTCAGGAAGTTTTGGATGGATCCTTAAATTGTTTCTAACTTTTTCATTTTAGCCAGTAATGCTATGATGATATTCTATTGCATACACACATCATTGTATACATAGTTTCATTTTTATAGTAAACTGCTAAAAATTTCCTTTGTGTAAAGTACATATGCATTTTTCAAAGTTTGGTAAACATTGGTTTTATGTGTGTTTTATTTGATTCAACAAATATCTATTATTGCGTTACTACAGCGTAATTTTAGCTCTTCTGGTCTCATTAAATAATTCAACTAGAGGTGTAAAAGAAGGCTAGATTGTAAGTAGTATAATGCTTCAGAGAAGGTTTGGGGTGGTCCAGATAGCCTCAATATAGTCTGAGTCCTTGTTGGGAGATAAGAAAGAGTCTCAGAGTTGAAGAAGAGGTATCGGACAGTGTGTGGAACGTAAGCAGGTCACAAACAGAAGCACAATGGAATATGGTTTGATTAGCAGTGTTTGGCTTTTCTTTATCATGCCTAGTTGTCAATGTTTCAAAATCAGAGATTTCCTATGAAAATCTGTAATTCTAATTCATCTTAATAAGAGGAAATTGCAGTTCAGTCTTTCATGCATCCAGTTAAGTAGAATTGAAATTATCTCCAGCATTTAGAAGAGACTTGCTGTCTCCAGTGTGTTGTTGCCCGTCACTGTTTTCCTGGTACCTGTTGTCAAGCATGAGAAAAGTCACTGGGGTAGATGAGGAAGATCCTGCCCCAAAGATAGTGAACCAATCAGTGACTGGAGCAATCACACCCAAAATTAGTGTGAGATGGTGCCAAAAACAGAAAATTAGAATTAGATTGTGATAAGTTTTCCTGTCTGTAAATTGTCTCTTAACCCTGGGTGTGTTTGATAAAGTCCTGTTGGTCCCAGCTCCAGCCACACCCCTCAGGGATCCACACGCTCTTCTTTCATCTTCTCGATTAGCCTTATACTCGGGACCCCGGAATTTGATGCCTTTAAGGCTTTACACTACTCCTGGGACCAGGGCAGGATTCCTCTTTTGATCCACCCATCAAGCCTACATCCTTACATTCAAGAGTAGTCAAGAGAGGAGTGGACGCTGAGTCTAGGGAGTTAAGGATAAAGTTTGATTCTAGCTGTATGCTTTTATATATGCCTCCTGGGCCCCTTATTTTGGGGGAAAATTGGATCAGGGCATTGTCCAAGAATTTTCAGGACTTCTTTTTTTGTTTGTTTGTTTGTTTTTTGATTTTTCTCTGTAGCTTTGGAGCCTGTCCTGGAACTAGCTCTTGTAGACCAGTCTGGCCTCAAACTCACAGAGATCCGCCTGCCTCTGCCTCCAGAGTTATGGGATTAAAGGCGTGTGCCCCACTGCCTGGCTTCCAGGACTTCTCCTAGTTCATTTTCTAGCTGCAAATCAAAGGAAGTCAGTTACAAATGATGACGGTGGTTTATATTTTAAAACAGTTAAAAATGTTTGGATTTTGCACTATATGTGACTTCAAAAACTGGAAGTTTTTGTCTTCATGAAGTGTTCTTATAAGAGAGAGCTCCAATGAGGGGGCCGCACCAGAGAACACTTCCACAACAAGATGTACTGGAAGTTGGTAGGAGAAAGCTAACCATGAAATTACAGTGATGTAACAAAGGAATTTTAGCAAAGGACATGGAAAGATGGGGGCGCTGTGAAATTAAAGGGGAAGGCAGGGGAGTGGTTCGTAGCTTTTCTTCTGCTATCACTCCAAAATATGTGTGCTTACACAATGAATAGAAAGTAATTGATTTGAAATAGAAAAGCATTAAAGCTTGGAAATATGGAAACATGAGAAATGACCCTGAATTAAATGTTCAAAATGATTTTTGAGACTTTCTTCGGCTTATATAATTCACCTTAACAAATCATTTTAATATTAAGAAAATAGTTATCAGACATTTTGAAAGGAAATATCTATACCGGTTCAAAGAAAATGGTGTGAGAACAGCTGTGCAATGCGAAAATACATCTCTCATCCAGATGTGGGTACTGACAGTGAGCCACAGAGACCTGTCATGTTGTTAACACTCGAGCTCCCCACCAGTCCTAAGTTTGGTTTGCTAGACCCTGAGAGGCTACAGGAACAAAGACAGTTCTCTAAAGGACAGCTATATGGGGGTACAGCCAACGCAGGGGTAGATGTGGAGGTGGAGATGGTAAGGCCCTGCTGGGTGGGGGAGGAGACAATGCCCTCACTAGTCACCTTCTACCAGGAAACATGTCATATTATGATGGAAACATGCACTTTCACAAAACTAAAACACTGAAGGGTCATGCAGCAACTCAGAACAGAGATAACTAGAAATGCAGCTCAGAGAGGTATGGTGCTTACAAAGAGGTTTCTTCTGTCCCACCAAAGCCATGAGATTTGGGACAACCCATTCAGTTCCTCTATGGATGAGTTTATTTCTTCATCCATAAAAGGGGGGTTATGTTGAGAGTCATTTAAAAAAAAACAAATATACATATATGATATGCAATGGAGCTGTGCTTCATTGCAATACTAATAGAAAGAAGCCCTCATGCTCTCTTGGATAACCTTGAGTATCTCTGTGGTGATCTGATGCACATAGTTCTGGAGATGAGCACAATGAGGTAAAAACAGGACTGCAAAGCCATGCTAGGGTGTTGACTTCTTTATTCCTCTTTTTTCTCATGTGTAAAATGTGGGCAAGTGAAAAGCTACTTTATAAGGCTGCTATGAAAATTAAATAAGCAAATACAAGTACTCAGAAGGCGGGAACAGGTGGGTCTCTGTGAGTTCAATACCAGCCGGGTCTACATAGCAGGTTCCAGGTATACCAGGGAAGTCTGGGAAAAAAAAAAAAGAATGTGAGTTTCTAAAAATCATTTATTACAGTGCCCAGTACTGGCAACATAGTAATATAATTGCTAGCTTTTTCTATGCTTTGCTTTTTCTTGCTTTGTGATTTTTCTACAGTGATTAAACATTGATTTTACAAATGTGTAAAACCAAAAAGACTCTTTGTAATATGAATTCTTAATAATTGGCAGACAATTTAATTAATTTCTATTCTATGGAGAAATAAAATAATTAAGACAGTTAAAACAACACATCAGAGAACAATGGCCCTAAGTTCTAGGCTGCTCCATTCAGACACAGAAAGGCTCTTAGGACGGGGTGTCTGCATTTGCATGCATTTTTTTTTTGCTATTATTTTTATCTCTCTATGTGCCCTGCAGTGGGAACCTGAAATCCTGCCTTCCGTGTTGTTTTCTTTGTAGCCAACTCTGTGAATGCAGCATCAGCATTCAACCTTCAGGGGTGGAGGGTGATCTCACACAGCCCAAGCTGTGCGACTCTTTCTAGGAAGAGCATGAGAAGGGAGTCAGTGCGGCAGTGCTCACCACGGACAAAGGGATGCAAAATGGCTGAGTCAACAGAGGCTCCTTTCACCTGCTCCGCTCCGTGGACAATCAGCCCCTCTTGAGACCAGGCACCTCTACCACGGCCTCGTGCTGTCTCCACCACAGGCAAACTCACCATGTCCTCCACAGACCAGGTGTCTCTTGCCTGGGGCATGAGGTCAAGGAGCGCCATTTGCTGTTTTATCAAGAATATTCAGCTGGTTGAACAAGGCTAATATTGAAAAAAAATATTATTTGGTTTGTTCAGTTCCCTGGGAAGTCTCCTATTACTGCTAAAGGGGAAAGCCTGCTCAGTACACACACACACACAGTGTGCGTGCGTGCGTGCGTGCGCGTGTGTGTGTGTGTGTCACACACATACACACACAAACACATTATGCTTTAGGTCAAATTATCATCAAGGAGCCAGTAGGAGATCTCTTAAAATGGGCTGCTGCAATCATGCTTTCAATCCAGCCACTACACTTGGCAGGTAATTGCAAGCCAGGGGCGAGCCACAAATGCCATTAAATACAGACATTATCGTTCCCAACACCCACGAGCACCATTGTAATAATGAGCTACCAATACACCCAGATTCCCTGATCACATGCACTATACATTAAACAAGAATTTTCAAAGTCCAAACTGATAAGAAATTCTCCAAGCTGTAAGATTCCTTTAGAGGCTGGATGAATTCTGAGGGATGAAGTGAGTTGACATAAAACAAAAATGGTGATGGGCTTACGATAAATGTGGAGAGGAGGAAAGTTTTCTCGTGTGCTTTGGCTCTTTAACAGTTTCTTTCTTTTTCTAGTGAGTCTATTATTATGGCTCTCTGGACATAATTGGCAAGCAGAAATAAATAAATTATGGACACTCGCCCAACCATATTTAGGGAATTTATAGTTAAAATTGTGTATATATTGATCAAAACGGGCATCCTGCCACAGTCGATGAGGTCTCCGGCAGGCAGACCTCAGAATACTGAGCAAAATTCTAGTACTATCCACTGCAGAATGACTAACATTTCAGCACATATCACAATAAAGCATCACAATCTCTATAAGAGGAAATTATTCCTGATAGAGCCACCAGACTGCTAGAAGAGAGTGGGTGACAAAATATGAAATTTCAGGAAACAGTTTATTTTTATTTTTTTTAAATCCTCCAAGATTTTGTTTCCAGGGTAATTTCAACATTGTCAAACTGAGTCACAGAGGGAACTCATTTGGGTAAATGTTCATCAACAGTAAACACTGAGGGGTTGGGAAGATAGCTCAGTGGAGAAAGCCCTTGTTAAACACTGTGGGAATGGAGTTAGGATTCTCTCACACCCACATGAATTTCAGGCAATAGTCTGCAAACATCTGTCCTCAAACTCACAATGACTGTAGTCTTTGCACCTCGTCAAGGGAACTTCTCTTTGTAACAGAGACCACTACAAAAAGCCACAATCAAAATGCAGAGTTGTGGAACCCAGTCTCAATGGAAACCACATCGAAACACTCCCACACTAAGGCTCAGGGAACAGTGCAGAAGATGGTGGGGGAGGAGAGATTGTAAGAGCCTGAGGACCAGAGGGCTTGCTGTGAGACTGTGTCTCCTAGTAACGAAAGAATCCACACCCGCAAAGTCTCACCAACATGGCTGCCCAAACATGAACTGAACAAGGATGACACCAATGACCATGCCAAAGTAGACGATGAAAGCCCATGATTCTCAACCCTAAAGAATGCTAGGTAACTGGGGAAAGCTTGGAATGGGAAAGGTACTTTGCCAAATGGTCAACCCTGAATACATACAGATAAGTAACATATGTACTGAAGAGATTATATATAGGAATATGTGTATGTATGTATGTATATATATACACAATAACAATTAATGAAATAATTAATTTGAAGGAGAGTATGGAAGGGTTATATGGGAAGATTTGGAGGGGAGAAATGGAAAGCTAAATGTAGTTGGATTATAATTTCAAGAATGAAAAGTAATCTTAAAAAGAACCCAAGAACCCACATGAATACCAGATTGATATGACAACCCACCTGTAAACCCCTAATCCAGGAATTCTGCAGCAAATTGGCTAGCCTAGACATGCCAAATTGTCAAACTCTTGATTCAAGTGAAAGACCCTGTTTTGATATCCAAGGTGAAGAGCAATTAAGACAATTTAAGTTGACGTCCAACCTCCACATGAAAGTACAGACACTTGCATGTGCATTCACACACACACACACACACATCCACACATGCAACCGCACATACATACACTCATACACCTGAGAGAAAAATAGATCATTGACAAACAATCCAATTTGGGGGCAAGTGTTTTCCTGTGTAAAGAATCATAAGTACCATGGTTACCAGGAAAAGGTGCTATGTAATCTATGTCCTGACTGATGGGAAGAGAGGACACAATGGGGAGACAGCTTCAGGACCTCAGAGGCCTTGATAATATAGCAGAATGCCAAGCAAAACAATTGAGTAAGATATTTGAGTTTCAGAATGAGAACACAGAGAAAATGTATGTAAGGAAGAAAAATAAGAACACAAATTGCCTCCAAAATTGCTGCTCCTGACAGGATTCATCTAAATAATAAATATTCAAGTCTTTTTTTGCAAAGTACAAATATGAGAATTCTAAAAAAGGATAACTTTGCATCATAAAAAACGTACAAGAGTGTGCTGCTGAAGTCAGAAGGAAGACGATGCTCCTATTATCAGTAGAATGGTAACTGGAGACAAAATAGAAAGAATTCTTCAGCCTTTGCACAAAACCATGCTGTGTGCACAACTAGACAACACTTCAGAGCCAGGCTTGGAGCACCGAGTTGAGACAGCTCACCAAGGAAATGCATTGGGAGGATGGACGGCCTGATTCACACTCGAGGATAGACATAGCTTGCACATGGGCAAGAGGAATCTAATGCTTGCTCAATGAAATTCCAAAAGCTATGAGATATCTAATCTCCCTCTGTCCCTTCTTGTAAATAATAGAATTACATATGCACACATGTGTATATATGATCTAGTGTAGATATTCATGTTTTACTTTCTTGCCTTCATTTCATTCTTTGGTCCTTTTATCAAACATCCATACTCAATGCTCCCCAAAATAACTCTTTCAATGGAAAGTAAAAATTTCCTAAACCAAAGCCCATGGAGAATGATTTTGTCTCATTCACTTGATCTTTCACAGCAAACTATTCCCTTCGTGAAATCCCCCCTTTCATAGCTCCTGTGTTGCCTGTCTCCCAGATTTCGTTCCAGCTTTGGAAAACTTCCCACCATTCCACTGGCTCCTCCCTTGATGTGAAACTGCTTGTTAAGATGTCTAAGCCTTCTTCACTACATGCTCACCAATGAATGGTCTTCACTATGGCAGTAGCTTGTATGACCACCTCATCTACCAATATTCCCAGAATCCTCCTCTCTTCCCACCTTCCCTCCCCAGAGCTCCAGACTCAGGTATCCTAGATGATTGGCCCTGAACAGAGTAAAACATATCTAAAATCAAGCCCAAGATTCTCTTTGCACCCCCAACTCCCCCCTCCTCCGTTTCTGTCCCAAAGGCTCTTTCTGGGAAGGGAGCACATGACAGAAGGGTGTCGCTTCTCTAGGCTGGTCCAATCCCACACCAGTGTGGACAGGGTTGCTCAGGGAGGATGTGGCCCGACCTGCAGGATGCGTGCAGGGTATACAAATTAGCACCTGCTCATAGCAAATGGTTTGTCACCTTCTCACTCAAACAAGGCTGAAGATTCAGAACCACAATTTCTACATCTTCCATCAATTTTACCTTTGAAGCAGCTACACTGTATTTTCTACTGGAAATAGGCATGCGAATGCCTTGGCCGAGCAAACGGACCCTTAATTAACACGGTGCCTATCAACAAAGCTTTGTTGTTCTCGTGTCTATTGAAAAAAAAAAAAAGAGACTCGTAGATCACACATTTTCTACCGTCAGCCCAATAGATGACTCAGAGGCTGTGGAGTAATGAAACGCAAACTCCACAGCCACAATGTCCGAGACCTTTCGTCACAAGCAGTAAAATGCCTCCCCAGTCCTGCATTCTGCTTGGCCGCACTTGCACGAGAGTGCGGCCCCTGGTGTTTCTTCAGTGGGAGTTCCTGCTGCTCTTACCCTCTGCATACCTCAGCTCTCTGGATCTTCCTTTTTCCTCTTCTCCCCAGGGCTTTCTCTTACCTTTCAAGGATCATTCTGACACATTTCTTGGAATCTTTGGCTTGCTCTCTTTCTCTCTGCAGCTGCCATGGAGGGAAGAGCTACCACCCCCCTACTCTGTGGTCCCAAGGTTCCTTCTACCGAAGGTAAGAGAATCTCTCTCATGTTAGGCGGTGGATATTTTTACAATACTCCCGCTCACACACAATGCAACCGTCATTGCTAGCCCTCTCCTTAAGAAGGGAGCCTGACTCCTCTCTTTGAATGTGGGCTGGAACTGATGACTAGCCAGGTTCAAGGGGCTAAAAAAAAAAAGTTGTTGGTACAAGAGTTTAGAAAACAGCAGGCTAGTGGCCTCCTCCCCATGTGCCTGCTTGCTTGTGCATTGTTGACTAACTCTTGAGTCTGAGAGGATATTTCTGTTCCCTCCACAGTGGCCCGCTAACTCCTGATTCTGAGAGGGTGTTTCTGTTCCCTACACAGTGGCGCATGTGGTAAGGAACTGAGGTGCCCTGCCAAAGATGGGTGAGTGAGCCACCTTAGAAGCACGCCCCACTGTCCTGTCTTGGTCCTTGAATGACTGCGGCACATGAAATATTTTCTTTCTAAGTGGATGATAGCCCTAGAACCCAACAAAGGAGTGCTTGACTTGCTGCCTCGGGACTCTCAGCAGATTGTAAACACTAGTTTAAGCTGTTGACCTTTGACGTCATTAGTTTGCAGCCAAAAATAACTAATATATGGTCTGAAGGGAATAGTTCAGTATATAAGGTGAAGTGCAAGGATCTGAGTCTGATACCCAAAACACATTTTTAAAAAAGTATATGAGTGTAATCACAGCACTGGGGACAGGGAGACAGATGGAGCCCTTGGGCCCTCTCTTCAGCCATCTAGCCTAAATTCCAAGGCCAGGGAGAGTACATGTTTCAAAACAAAGGTGGACAGCACCTGAGGAATAACACTCATTGTTGTCCTCTCTCCTCCCCACTGCATGTGCGAGTGCACACGTGAACTTACACACACAAATGAGCACACACATGATAACTAATACATGCCTTGACCATGATTTGAGGCAATTCCAAAGTATTAGAAATTGGCCCTCTTCCCTTCAGTAATTCTATAGAAAAGATAACCTTAAGGCCAAAAAAAGGAAGTGATATTTATTAAGACAGAAAGTAAATTTATGGATCTCATTAAGCTACAAAGTATGATGGATTGAGCATATTTCTAGGTTTAATACAGACTCAGCTACATTTATTGATGATAATCACTTATTTGCTCATTTGTGAATCTCTCTAAAAACACCTATTTGGTGTCAACCATTGATCCTGATGATGACTTTGTACTTGGCCATTAAAGAAAATGGCTTATGCTTAGAGGAAGCATCTGGTGTCTCTGAGGATACAATGACAGATGTAGTGTCCTCCTTCAAACCACACCAGAGTTCCCCCCAGGAGAGGAAGTGGGGTTCTGAAGTAAAGATGAGGAGAGGATTAATTATGCCCCAGAATTTAAGATTTTTGAGTTGATTGCTCACTGGCTACTAAGTGAGAAACCTGCCGTGTTAGGTCTTCAGCCTCGAGTGAAGTTCTTCTGCTAAGTGTGGCCCCTCCACACAGTGTTCCGAACATAAACACGAGGATGCAAATCAGACGCCAGCGTAGCTGAAACCTTAGCTATGCTTTTCCCACCCAGAAATTTTTTGACCCTTTAGAGGGACCTGTAGCACAGAAGGAAAATGAGTTTCATCCAAGTTAAGTGGGGAAAAAAAAATGAGAGGGGCCTGGAAACCTCAAGGATCATAAAAGCCGTATCAGAGAAACACTAAGGACCCAGGATAGACTAAGGCTTGGGAGTCATAGATGTTTGCATAGAATGCTATTAAGGAACCCACAATTAAGGTGTTGGAGAGTTTTCTCATTCGCACATACTCATGCACACCCACCCTCATGGAGAAATCAATCTCCTCATTAAGAGAAGAGGAGTGGTAGGTACACACAATGATTGCTGTGCCCCAGGAAGGCACAGCGTGGAGTGCATAAATGCAATTCCCCCTCAAGTTAAGTCGGTAGAACCTGTGCAAAGATATAATTTACCATACCTCCGGGAGCTTGCAGACAGCAACACATCCCCAGGAGTCTGCCACTTCTACAAACCCCAAACAGAGATGTGTGGAAAAGCCCTGTGACTGAGCAAAGAAAATACGTTTTCTTGTACAGAACTGAGGAGGGGATTTGTACGTCACCCCATCCTCCCCTCAGCTAAGGTTAGAAGCATGGTGTGCACACCTGGAATTGTATCAATATGTTTTGGGTTACCCGGGTTTCCAAAAAAGATTCGCGTAGAACTCTGAAACTTTAGCCTGGCAAAGCCATCGCTGGTCCTCTAGTCCCATCACCAATTCGCAATTAGTGCCCGAATTATTCAGAACCACTGTTATCTAGTGCTCAGCAAAAAGAAAAGGGCATGTGTAGAACCAGAATTTGGTCTAGGGTTTTGTTTGCTTGCTCTGCTTATTTGCTTATTTATTAATTTGTCTCATTTTTGTTAGTTCTCGGCAATTTTAGTGAATCATGTTTTGATCATATTCACCCAATCCCCAGCCTCCTTCGAGACCTACTCCCCTTCCTTACCAACCCAGCTTTGTGTCTTCCTTTTCTTGTTTAAGTCATAAAGTCTAATTTATGCTTCTCATATGTTCTTGGATGTGTGGTCTTCCACTGGAGTGCGGCTGACCTACCGGAGGCTACACCTTGAAGAAAACTGACTCTCCCAGGTGCTGCTGTCAGTTGCCAACAGTTCCTCAGCTAAAGGTGGGAACTTCAAGCCCCTCTCCTCTTTCCACGCTAGGAGTTTTGTCTGCCTTGAGCTTACACAAGCCTTGGACATGCTGTCACAACCACTGTGTGTTCGATTGCCCTTCTGTGTCCAGAAAGCATTGTTCTTGTAGTCAGTCACTGCCTCTGGCTTTTACACTCCTTGCACCCCCACTTCCACAGTGACTCCTGAGCCTTGGGGGTTTAATATAGATGTCCCCATTTGGAGCTGAACAGTCCACATTTTCTTAGCTCTGCACCATAACCAGTTGTGAGTTTCTGTGTAGAACCAGAATTTCATATCACTTCCTTAATAGAGCAGCTCTTAAGGTGTATTCCTTGGAGCATTAGCATCAGCACTGACTGGGAACTTGTAAGATAATAGTGTTCTTAAAATCTTAATTGTATATATTTCAAAACAGTATCTTGTATATAATAACTTCATTTTATTTGTCATTTTAAAAATTAAAAAAATTCCAATAAAAGTTTCAGATCTCAATCAGAAACTCAGGGGTTTGTCCAGGCCATCAGCATTTTGACGAGTTTCTAAGTGGTCTTGGAATGTGTTGAAAGTTTGAGACTCATGACCTTAGAGATATGAGTCATGCATGATACCACCATTGACCACCTGCAAGTCAATGTGAATGACAGAGACGATCTTGATTGATTTAGCAATTACATAGTAATTATGCTTCTATATTTTCAGAGGAAAATATATGATTTCTCTTTTCACCTAGTTTTTTTTATTAAAACCCAAGAAAAAGCTTAGTTTTAAATATTACAACAATATTCAGGTAACTGCAATAGTGTGTGTGCACCCTATATCAAGTAAAAAAAATCCTTCCGCTTTTTTTGCTTCTGTTTTTATATATGGTCTTGTAATATAGCCCCTTCTGTTCTTCAACTTGCAGCAATCCTCCTGCCTCAGTCTCTCAAGAACTGGGGATATAGGTATATACCACAATGCTCAGCTTGAATCTTAAACTTTTTTGTAATCTTAAACTTTGTAACAACGCACTAAAACTAAGTATAGCTTATCATGTTTCAGATTAGACTCATCCTTTCCTAGAGGAGAGGGGTAACCTGGCAGTGCTCATTTGGAGTTGGCAATAGTAACTGTGTTCAAGCTCTATAGACACCGTGGCCACACAGTGGAAGGTAGTGGTACAGCATCATCCAGATACCACAGAAGCACAGTAGAATCTGGCCCAAGATAGCAGAGGGCCATGGTATAACGACATCATTTCTTGCTGTCACTCCAATATTTTGCTTAGAAAACATTAGCTTCCTTTGCAATTCAAGAGAAAGAGGACCCATGGCTTCTAGTCCAGGAGCCCTTCATGCAAGCCTCACTCAAGCTGTTAAAATTACAGTAGTTCTAGGTTTCTGATTAACCAGTGCAGAGACCTAAGTAACTTCACGTGTACTCTTAGAAAGCAAGAAGCAAAATTGCCAGGGCCCGAAATCTCCACAAATCAAGCATTCCATTGTCTAGGCGTGCTAGCTTGTCCCACCAGAGTTATTAATTCTGGGAAGCCAGACTGTAATGTCTTTCATCCTAACCACTCAATTATAGTTCTGAAGGTGATTCTTTTTTATGGTTTGCGTGTTTCTTACAATTATATTTTTTAATTGTAGTCAATAGATGACTAAAAATAAATGGTACACATGCACAGGAATAAAATGGTACTGAGGTCTTTGGAAATATCAGATAATTTGTTAGACAATTATCATTGGATTTTCATTGCATTCGTTTTCCTCAAGAGAAGGTTCCAACATTTACTGAGTGAGTAATTATATAAGTAATACGGTTGTTTGCTGATAATTGTGCAGGTTTGTAGAGGTGAGAGGAGCATCCAGACTGGTAAAGAGGCTCCGATGCTGAAGCCCAACTCTTAAAAAACAAACAACAACAAAAAAGTCCATCCATTTCAAAACCTTATTACCTCATTGGTTTTTTATGTTTTATTGTTATTTTATTATTATTAAAAATGTCCATCTCTTCCCCTCCTCCCAATTCCCTCCCCCCTCCCCCATTCCCCCTCCTCCATTTGCAGTCCAAAGAGCAGTCAGGGTTCCCGGCCATGTTGGAAGTCCAAGGTCCTCCCCCCTCCATCAAGGTCTAGGAAGGTGAGCATC
>LOEQ01008260.1:0-18618 GCA_001685075.1 Bramus lutescens
TTTTTTCTGTGTAGTACTCCATTGTGTAAATTACTACATTTTCCTTATCCATTCTTCAGTCAAGGAGCATTTAGGTTGTTTCCAGGTTCTGGCTATGACAAGCAATGATGCTATGAGCATAGTTGAGCATATGTCCTTTTAGTTCAATTGAGCATCCTTTGGATATATACCCAGAAGTGCTATTACTGGGTTTTGAGGAAGGTTGTTTCCTAATTTTCTGAGAAATCACCATACTGATATCCAATGTGGCTGTACCAGTTTGTGCTCCCATCAGCAATGGAGGAGTGCTCCCTTTACCCCACATCTGACACCTGTAAGAATGGCCAAGTTCAAAAACACTGATGACAACTAACTTTTGTTTTTATTTATTTAATTTATTTTTATTTCTTCCTTTGTTTATACCACTTTAGATGCAAAAATTATAGCTCTCATTTTAAGGGAATAAAGATAGGTTACTCTGGAGCCATCTGATTTAGGTTACCTCACAGATTTAGATAACACCTAATGCCACATTTCAACATGAGAGCAGTTTCATGATGTTTTTATCATTTTCATGAAACAAAAAATCATAAATGTAGGCCAGATTCAAAGACACTGGTGAGTAGAAAAGAGAGATAGGCATGTCAAGATGAAGAAACTTTTTCTATAGGTGTAAGATGTTATCTGAGCCTTTGGATTGGTAGGTTTAGTGGTTAGCTAAGTTAATAGATCCTAGGAAGGTTTTATCTATTAGTCACAGGATGCTCATTCAGACAAAGAGGTGGGAAAGGAGTGGCTGTTCCAAATGGCTAGAACTAGCCCAAGATAAGGCATTTAGTCGTTGGAACAGCAACATCTCAATACCCCAAGAGCACTAAACTCCTAATTAGCCAATCAGTCTGCAGACACAGCTTCCTTTCGGGAGTTTTCATTCACACTGTATAGACATTCTAGATGCACTGGTGCATGAATGCATGTTTGTTGAGAAGCAAATGGACAAAGCAGACAAAGAATGATCATATTTTTATAGCAGTATTAGTTCACTTCATTATAAATTGGTCATAGTCAGATTTTCTCAGTATTTCTAGTATCCTTTGGGAGGATCGTAATGCAGACATGTCCAAATGAAAAGGATTCCTCTGGCCAGAAATTTTATTACTCCTGTTACTTCTCTCTTCGAAGCATTTTGTTTTATATTTCTAGGCATTAATCACTCAATACATTTAATTTCATGACTGAAAGTTAAAAAAAAGAAGTCAAAATTGTAGCAAGGTGTTTTTTTTTTATCCTAACCCACCAACCTTTCTCTCTCCTGATCAACACATGCCTTCACTAAACATTTCTAGGGGGGATGTTATCCAAGTGCCATTTACAGTGGGAATGTGGTCCATGTAATTGAAGCTACTCTGTAAATAGTAGTAGGCACTTGCCATCTCCAAAGTCAGAAGTGTTTTTAAGAGATTCGGTCTTCACTATTCTTGGTAATTTTTCTACTCTTAACATATTAGATGGCAGTGTTTGTTAGTATGCCAGATTGTAAACAAGCACACCTATATATAAATGCAAAAATAAAGTATATATATATATATATATATAAGGTTTTTTTTCAATTTTTACTACCTCTATGATAAAGATTCCACATACATGTGGTTTTGAGTACAGTTCTGTTTGAGGAGCACACAATATCTGACTATGTTCTTTGATGATAGTGACTGTACACATCCCAAAAGAAATGAGTAGGAGAGTCTAAAGGAAACAAAAATGTAGTGAGAAAAATAAGCAGTAAAGAAAACTTAAGGAAGACCTCGTATTTCAAAAAAAATGTGCATTTTTTTAAAAAATTTCAGTAGTCAGTCCTTAGTGTAAGAGTTTCTATTTTGAACGCATTTTCCTGGGCTTAATTATTGGGATGTAGGATGCTGTTACACTAAAATGGAATTTAGGTAAACATTCTCCAAAATCTATAACACTGCAAAATATAAACTCCCACAAATAGCATCTGTGTTTCCAAAATACTGCAGAACAGTGGCTTCACATCCTACTAGGAAAGTCTAATGGAGTTAATACAAATTCATTTATAAAAAATGGGTTGTTAGAATAATAGCAATGTGGTATCATAGTTCTTCAAAATCCTTAGACTATTGCAAATGGGAGCAGTATTTATTGTGGTCAGTAAATAGACAGTTTTGTAAAGAAATCAGAGCAGGCTCTTACACAGCACTTTGCATTCCATAGGAAACTAAAATAGAAACGGATAAAAAGTTAATATTTTATGATAAGAAGTTACATTTATTGAAATATTCATTTAATATGCATTTTGTTTTATTTAATATTGATATACTTATCTCATGATGTATTTGATCTAAACTGAGGGCTTAAATGTAGAGCCCTAATTAGCAGACTGTGGGTATTAAGAGGTGAATGATGTGTCTGATTTAATAGACTGAACTACATCTGGTTCTAAAATTGATTAGTCTTTTTATTGAGAGATTAATCCATTTCGAAAGGTGATGCATCTTTAATACGAGTTAAATCAAGTCTACACTCCCCCCCCCTTAGTGTGCAAAGGTAACGAGAGGAACAAGTTTGCCCTCAAGTGGACTTCAAAGGCACATCAGAGATTCCGAAGAGCAGGACAAAACAAAACAATATCATGAATCTCTGTGCTCAGATCGGTGCAGTGAAGGAGAAACACCATTTTGTGTTCCTCCAGAAGGTAGTTCCTTTTCTTGGGGGAATCTCATGTTATTCCTCGATGGAGCACTTTAGTTCAGACTTTTAAACATCCTGTACTTGTGGTTCATTCTCCATTGTATTTTTAAGTAGCAGTTTCAGTGATTAATTAAAGTTGCTCATATTTAAAAGTTTGTATGTTTTCCTATCCAGTAAACATTCACCATCAAAGAAGAAAAGGAAAACTTCAAAAAGTATGTATGGCATATTTTGTTTGTTTGATTTGATTTTCTGCTGTCTTTCATTTGAGAGAGACAGAGGCACAGAAAGAGAAAAAGAAAGATG
Organism: Bramus lutescens; assembly: GCA_001685075.1. Classification (NCBI taxonomy): domain Eukaryota; kingdom Metazoa; phylum Chordata; class Mammalia; order Rodentia; family Cricetidae; genus Bramus; species Bramus lutescens. The sequence goes on from LOEQ01008260.1 coordinate 2,998, forward strand.
AAACAAAGAGACACAGAGACACTGAGAATCAACATATAAGTGGGCTGTAAGAGGATCTGGGAAAAACTGGACGAGGGGAAAGAATATGGTCAAAACATATTTCCTATGAAAGAAATCTTCCTATAAAACATAAATCAGAGGAAAATAAAAGGTCCCAGGCTTTATTAGTATTCCCAGAGAAAGCAATAAATGTGGTGTAAGTACTTTAACAGATGATAGTATCAGACTATCTGATTCACCTCCTGGTCCACCAAATGGGGTAAATGCCTACTGTCCTCCAACTTTAGCCTGTCTTACTTCAGCACCTCACTGCTCAAACAGGACTCTCTAGGGAACATAGTTTCGAACAGAGAAGAACTGAAGCTGGGTGCTCAGCTTCCCTGGCATCCTAAGATGTCATCAGGACAGTCATCCCAACCTCATCACGAGACAGCAGAGGGGAAATACTGCACCTGAGTTAGCTGAGGCCAGAAAGAAGGAAACAAGAGAGCAGAGACTGCGGTGGCCTGTGAGCAGATCTTGTTGGAAGCTTTGTGTAACTGTGTGAGTGTGCAGCCATTTGTTCTAACACACTCATCGTGCTGAAAGGGACATTTCCAAGGAGGAAGGAAATTTCCTCAGCCCTTAGTTCCCAGGTAGCTCATCTCTAGGGCTCACTTTATAATGTAAAACTCTTAAAGCCAAATTGTGAACCTATGGTTCAGGGACTTTGCTTAATTTGGTGCAATTGAAGCCTAAATGCAGAACCCAGTCGCGTGAAACCAAGTTTTGCCTGTGCAGAGCCATGATTAGCTATCTCATACATTAAAAAACATAAAAAAAAATTAAAAAAAAATCAGGCTGGGCTGAATATTGGAGATTTGTGATATGAGGACCATGTTTGGAGAACACCAGCTGGTTTTCAATTCTGGAGCTACCAATGCAATAACATTGCATTATGTAGACTTAAGAAACAATGAAATACCCCAAAGAAACAAAGAAACCTAAAGTCATGATCCTAAAAATACTTAGACTATTCAATAAACTAAAATAATGTATAGGTAGCCAGTTATGGTGGCACAAACCTGTAATGTCAGCTCACAGGAGGCTGAGACAAGTGCATTATGGGTGGCAAACCAGCTGAGCTTCATAGCAAGAACCTATCAAAAATCAAAGGAAAAGTTCAAAGCTAATACACAAAATGACTTAAATGAAAAAACACTGAAAACCAGAAAATTTAGATGAGCAGAACACAATATCTAAAGTCAATTCAACTAAAGCCTCAGGATCAATATAGCCTGCAAAAAAATCACTTAGCATAAACACAGAACACAAAATTATTCAGACCATCAAAAAAATAAAAGAATATTTCAAGGCAATGTGTAAATGCCCAAAAGAATAATGGAAAAAATTAAAGAAATTTTTTATAATAGAATTTTAAAAGGTAAAGAAAAATAAGGCATCAAAGAAACACATTTTAAAATCTAATGAACAAAATTTTTCTATTTGTGGAAAGTTGTCTGTACCCTTTCATAGGAATTTCAGAGACGCTAGTAAGTCAATCCCAGAGGTGAGGTCACAAAGATCAAATTAGAAAATAACCACAGAAAAATTTCTGAGGTTAACAAAAGACAGGAAGCATATCACGTGCGAAGGTACCCTTATTCTAGCGTAGTAGACTTTTCAGCAGGAATCGGAAGTGACGCAAGAGACTGGACAAGGGGAATCCTGGAGATGAGGGCATTACAGAGAAAGACTGCCAGCCAAAGCTCATTCTCACCAAGAAGGAAGGGTTTCCCACCCTCACATTAGCATGTCCTCCGATACAGCCATTTTCCCAGCCTCAATTATATGATCATTTTTAGGAGAAACTTTGTCAAAGGACTGATGCGATCTTCCAGGAACTCTGCTGTCTCCTCACCCTCCTGTCTGTGGTTTCTCCTGAGCCATTGATGAGACAACTGCAGATGGGTACACTGGGCTAAGATCCTGGTGGTGTTCTGTGGTGGTCTCTTTGGTTGTAAAGAGACTTTGATGGGTGATGGCCACTTATCTGTGGGTATAAGGAAAGATTTAGAATTTAGTAAAGAATTTTACTGGTCATGTTTCTATGGAAGGAGGAAATTTTGTCAGAACTGCCCATCCCATACAAAGAATTACAGGAATTACAGGAAGCTAATTGAAGAAACGCTAGCCCACTGGCTCTGGGAGGCCTTGCCTCCCCTCTCCCAAACCTTTTGCTTGCCAAAACCATAAGATTGCATTACTAAAGCTAGCCACCAGGGTCTATTTACTTATTTTGGCCACTTTATCCTTCTAAACATAACTACCAAAGTTCAGCAATCAAAAGACCCCTCATATTGTGTTTACTAGGTTATTGGCTCACCTAATAAACATGCCCAATTAAAAATAAACACCTCATTCTAACACAGGCTTCTGTCCTTTACCCTTATAAACTGCCATTTTCCTATGTGTCACATGTGGCTTCCTTCTATCCAGAGGCAGTCCTTTCTTCCTCTCAGACACATACCCCTTCCTCCTTTCCAGTCTCCTTTACCAAGACATCCTAGCTCATTTTAAGACCGGCCTCCCTCTTTTCTCTTAAAAAACTGCACCTGCAAAGTCATTTGCTGCTGTTTTCTGTCTGAGGCAGGAAGCCGTCACTTTAACTTTTCTTTCCTGCTTAAAAAAAGAATCTCTGTGTAACCAGTCTTTGGGTGTGGTTTGTACCTAGTCTGGGTTCTGGGAGGAAACCCCCACTCTTCAGGGGCTTCCTTCACTAATAATTTCTGGAAGATGGAGAATTATTATCTCCTAGGGATGAAATTATTTGTTTTCCAAAACATAGTGGTCTACCCAGAAACCATAAACATACAGGCAACAAAGAATGGTTCAAAAGGTTGTATTTATATGTTTGTGCCTAAGCATATATAATTATACTAAAGAGGCTATATACTTGATAGTGGAGGGGGGCATAAAAGGGACTGAAGGGAGGGTACCTGAGAGAAACTTCAGAAAGGAAGGAAGTTATATGACAGATAAACCAAAGCCAAGAGCTCAACAGTACCTGAAATTCCTTACAAAAGAACTACTTATGGTGAATCAAAAGACTAAAAATCAATAACATAAACAATATCATAATCAAACCCACAAACATTCTGTATGTAGCATGTCAAATTTGGGATACTCTAGGATGGGAAAGGTAGAGCACAAAGAAATTTATTCCTGCATTATGGTTAAAAGGTGATATTAAAATAATTATTAAATTAAAATAGATATTAAGAATATTAATTGTTAGAACATGAATTGTTAGTGGCAGCACATGCCTTTAATCCATTGGGAGGCAGAGACAGACGGATCTCTGTGAATTAAAGGCCAACCTGATCTACAAGAGTTAGTTCAAGGATAGACACCAAAGCTATAAAGAGGAAACATGTCTCAAAAAAACAAAAACAAAAAGAAAAGAATCAGAATTGTGAGGATTGCAAAAATGGCTCCATGGCTAAGAGAGCTTATTTTTTCTTCAGAATATCAAGTTTGAATTTCAGCACCCATGTCGTGTAGCTCACAGCCTCCCATAGCTCCAGTTCTGAGGGATCCAAGATGCTCACCACTAAAGGATAAAATTTGAAAGTATATATAGGAATGCCCTGCAATTCACAAATACATGGAAATTAAATTATAATCTTAAAGAACCAGTATGTCTGTAAAGAAAACAAAAAGGAAAAATTCATGTGTCTTGAGACATTTGAGATAAGAGAAGTATGGCATAAAACTTCTTTGATACAGACAAAGCAGTCTAACAACAACAACAAAAAGTACACAGTAACAAATGCCTGAATCCCAAATGAAGAAAGCTATCAAATGAGCAATTCAACCTTGTGTCTCAAGCAAATAGAAACAGAACAAAGTAAAGCCAAAGATTATAAACAAAACAAAAGAACAAGATCAGAGCAGAAATGAATGAAATAAACTATACAAGTCTAAAAGCAATCAAATGATAAAAGAAACAACATTTTTCAAAAGATAATATAAACCATGCATGTAAATGCAAGAAAAAGGCAGACGCAGACTAAGATCAGAAGCAGAGCAAGAACACTCTCCACAGGATCACAGTACCTGCACATTAAGAAAGATTACCGTCAATAATTGCATGGCCACACATGTAAGAAATGTTTAGGTATCTGGACATGTTAAATTCACCATGTGTGAAACAAGAAAAGGTGGAACAGCATATTTAATCAATGGTTAAACTCACCAATCAAAGAGAACACCCAGACACAAGGGCTTTACTTGTGAGTTCTAAAGCACTTTTAGCCAACTGCTAAACAAGATGAAACACACCTACATAAATTTTAAGGGGCCAGCATGACCACAGAATTGCCTACAGGCAAATCTCACAGAGGGGGACAGTTCCCAGGACATTCCATCTTTCCAGCTGTCTCCAGTTTCTATGAAGCCAACAAAATCCTAACAGCTACAACAGGTACAATAATGTATTTCCAAACTGTTCCAATAAGCTAAAGCTCCCTGTGTGTCAGAGAAAATGCTCAACAAAGTCATGAGACAATTCAGGAATCAGGAAAGGATTTTTTGTTTGTTTGTTTGTTTGTTTGTTTTTGCATTCTTTCACCACGAGTAAAATCTTAAAATCTAAAATGTTTTAAATTGAATCACTCTGTATAGAGAAAGAACTAATTCAATTTCCAGATGAGCAGGAGACCTCAGTAGCAGTTCTCCATGGAAAACATGGAAATGTTCTATAAAAGCCAGAAAAAAATGCTAAGAAATCAATGATCATTAGAGAGTGCAAGTTAAAACCCACAATGTTTTATATTTTCACACCTGTCAAGAAGGTTATTATTTAAAAAGATGTCAGATAAACCATCTTTCTGAAAATGTGTAAAGGAATTCTGTATAAGTATCTGAAACTGAGCAGATCCATAATGTAAAACTGTTTGAAAACTGATACAGAAACTCTAAAAATAGAATTACTACATTATTCGGTGAACTTACATCTAGATTATCCCAAAGATTTGAAATCAATATACCACAGGTGTGTGCATTCCTGTTAATTCTAACTATAGCCCTGGCATTCAAGGTATCAAATCACCCTAAAAATCCATCAGTGCAAGAGTAGATAAAAATGTGTTACGCAAAAACACATGCTGGAATATTAGTGAGTCATGAGATAAAATGTCGTTTGTGATGGTACTGGTGGACTTTGGAACACTTGATGTTAAATGGCTATCTCGTTTCTGTTCATCTTCAGGTAAAATACCTTGACAAAAGTAACTTAAAAGACTTGACTCATAATTCCAAAACTGTGCAAAAATCAAGTCAGCAAGATCTCGAAGAAGTTAGTATCCTTACACCCACAGTTAAGAGCAGAGAGCTCAAATTCTTAACTCTTATGCAGCCCAGGATTCCCTGCTTACAGAATAGTACTACCCACAGAAGGAAGGTTTTCTTACTTTAATAACAACTGAGAAGATCAGCCACAAACCAACTTAGCTAGATTACCCCTCACTGAAACTTCCTTCCCAAAGCATTCCAGATTTTATCAAACTGAAAATTGACACAGATCATCCTAGGGACATAAGCCAAACACATAGTTGAAAAATGAAATATTCTCATTAATAGATGGATTCTAAGAGAAAATAGCTCAGGGGCAGTTTAGGGGGAAAATGGGGGGTATGGAATGACAGCCAAAGGGCACAAAGTCTCAGTAACAAGTCATAAGCCCTGCTTCTATTTCAGGTACAGTGGTCAGTGTGAGGAGTGTAAGAGTTAACTACAAATCGCACATCTCAAAATTACTGAGAGCAAATTCCAAATGTTCTCACCACAGGAAAATAAGAATTTTTGTTGATGGGTCTTCTAATTAGCTCAACTTAATTATTCCACACTGTATTCATAAATCACAACATAACTTTGTGTCACGTAAACATACACAACTATAATTTGTCACTTTACAATGAAACATGAAATTTGTAAACTAAATTCATAGTAAAGTATGAGGATATTTGGAGAACTTACTGCTATGAATCTCCAAAGAAAGCAAACTGTCTTAATTATACTGTGAAAATGCATTGGAAAGGTAAGTTGGAAATGTCTTCTTATTTATTTGTGTGCTTGATTGTTTTCCATCCCAGCTGCAGTTTCTCCTCCTTCCTCTCCTTCCAGTCCCTCCCCTGCACGCCTCCCTGTTCCACACTCCATTCTGTTTCTCATTTCTCTTCAGGAAAGAGTAGGTCTCACATGGATATGAACGAAAATGGTATATCAAGTTGCTATGAAACGAAGCATCTCTTCATGTATTAAGCCTATTAAGGTGACCCAGTATAAGGAATAGGGTCCCAAACGCTAAAAAAGAGTCACAGACAGCCCCTGCTTGCACTGCTAGGAGTCCCAAAGAAAACCAAGCTATGCAACAGTCACATATATGCAGAGGGCCTAGGCAATTTCCTTTCAGGCTCCCTGGTAGTCGGTTCAGCATCTGTGAGCACCTATAAACCCATTTCAGGGTCAGAAAAAGAACTGGCAACAGAGAATCTCCCAGGAATCTACAAGGATGACCCCAGTTAAGACTCCTAGCAAGAGCAGATACATAGCTTAAACTGGCCATCTCCTGTGACCAGATTGGTACCTAATCCGTGTGTCATCAGACAGGCTTCATCCAGCAACTGGTGGAAACAGATACAGACCCACAGCTGAGCATTTCTCCCCTGCAGAAGAGCAGAGAAAAGATTGGAGGAGCTAGAGGGGTTTAGGACACCAAGAGGATGCCTTATGTTGGCTTTCAAATTACACTCATAGGTGACTTTTAAACATACAGCAAAGAAAACCAGCCTACAACCCACAATCCCAGAGAATTTAGGACAATGAGGACACTAAGAGAGACTTGCATAGATCTAATCTACATGGGAAGTAGGATAAGACAAGATCTCCTGAGTAAATTCGGAGAATGGGGACCTTGGGGGAGGGTTGGAGGGGGGAGGGGAGAGGCAAGGAGGGGAGCAGAGAAAAATGTAGAGTTCAATAAAAAATTAATTAAAAATTACATTTTCTACATAACTTCAGGTACTGTAACCTTCCTTCATCAAATCTACTATTCATGGTATGTGTTTAGCAATGTGCTGCTCTTTGCATCCCGGAACTGCATTTTATGAAGAAGTTAGAGCTTTAGGACATCGGTTCATAATTGTTGTGTGGTTGTTTGGGGGTCTTTGCTGAAAGTTGCATCCAGTGCCTTCCCCAACCTAGCACATATGTCCCGACATGAGCCACATTCTCAGCCACAGGACATCAACGTTGAAAGTTTCTTTCTTTATTTTTTGATTTTTTTTGTTTCCATTGGGAATGAGAATTCATTAATGTAGCGATGACAAAACATATTTTGACAGCTCACTTTTTACAATGTGAACATAAGAAATAGCATGTGTGATTCTTAGTAAATAGGTGCTACATACATAGGTTGTAACTGAGGACATGGGTATCTCTCCATTGCTGTTTTAGCAGACTGGGATGTGGAAAGCCTATTTGCTCACATGAATGTGGAAAGAGTGAGGAGTGTACAATAGAAATGTCACGTTTTTGTCAGAAAATTAGTGCCTACATGATTTCATGAAGTAAAATTAGCTGTGTTAAGTGATAATTGTAGTATGTATCTATGTTTAATTCAGTTGTGACACAAGCAGTGAGATTTCTGGAAAAGATGGAAAACAAGTTGGTGGTTAATGGAGTTTTCCCTAAGAAAACAGCATTAAATTTTTAAAGGCCTAAAGAATATGTGGAAATTTTTACTTTACCTGTACAAACAAACAAACAAAAACAACCTAAAATAGTTTTTTTATGGGCAGACTTCAAAATCACCCAACTGACCTTAAAATACAAAACAAAACAAACAAACAAACAAAAGCCTTACCAACTTGAAACTAAGCAGAAAATTGCCTAGAATCCACCTTCCCCATAATACTGACAGGTCTTTTCCTGACTCTGAACACCTTCTTGCAATCTAAAAGTAAATGTTTTTATCTTCACACTGACTCGTATCATTCACTGTTCTTTTATTCTATCAAAAAAAGGTTCAAAATCTTGAATTTTCTTAAGACTTGTTTCATGGAGATATGAATTTAGGCATGATGAAATTCAAGGATGTTTTGTAACACCAGGGTTAACTGGGTTTTCTGGTTAATTACACCTTTAAATTATCACATTACAAATTAATTTTCTTTTCTTAAAAGTGTTGTCAAAATTGTTTTATTTTCAAAAGGATTAGTTCATTTACTTCATTTACAATCTTAGCAAGTAAAACATAAATTCAAATCATTGTATTTATCTGATAATTGATAATTTAATATCTTAAATTCCTAGAGAAGGTCTCTTTGAAGGAAAATTCTCAAAATTATGCAGTTTTACAGAGATTGACATAACAACACAGTTTTGACTTACTACAAGGTTGAGGGAAAAAGCTAAGAACTTTTATGAAACTTGCACACACACAAATACACACACATTATTTTATTTATGATGTCTTCTAAAGTATAAGATAAGTCAAATAACTTTGGGCTAATTAAGAATAAAATTTCTTTGAATACTGCTAGTTCAATGCCTTGCTATGTTTAAAAGAAAAATTTCAAAATTACTTATTAAATACTCTTCTCAATTCTCAGGACAAAAATATTTTAAGTGGCAAAATATTATGCCTAAATCATAAACTGAATTGAATATGTCTGCATAATTATCTCTGTAATTCTAAAATACTTAAAGTACTTTAATTGTAATCACCTAAAAAGTCAACATATATAAATTGCTGCTTAAAATACCTTTTGTCAAGTAATTTAGAACTATTTAAGACAGTATCAAACACACATACACTGAAGATAACATTTTTACACATTTGCTTATATAATCATCTGTATTTTACTTTATTACTATATATGCTTTTGTACATTAAAATTATAAAATGCTGGATTATAAATCAGACACTTCCTATGCTTACATATTTTCATAAGTTTATTGAGTATTTTACCATTTGATCATGTACACCACACATTTTACAATAGATAAACTCTATACTACATGAATAATTTTGAGACATAAATTAAGGACATTTAAGAGATGATGTCCATTTATTGAGCTATGAATCCATATTCAAATGTCTTTAGTTTTGTTCCCAGCAAAATTCTGTAATTATTCATTTGAATTTTTAGAATTATAAATGTTCATGAATTATAAATGTTTTCAAATAACTCATAGACATAACAATTTATGGTTCTCTATTTCCCAGTTGAATCAAAGTAGGATTATTATTAGTGAATTCTTGCTATTATGAACAATGTCACAGTAGATTTTCTTACAGATGGCTCCTTCTGCCTATGTGAAGAAATTTTTCTATAATATATTTTTGTAAATGAGAATGCTAACTCCAGTACATCTATTGGAGTTTGTACTTGATCACTTAAAGCCAGTAGATCTGCAAGTGATCAGGTAGAAATACATTTGCGAAGACCAAGCTCTGTGACTTCATTACTTTCTTCTACTTGTTATGATGAAAATATAAAATGTTAAACTTTTGCTGAAATATTAAAAGCAAAAAAGCATTAGTCTTAGATGATGCATTCTTCTTTTGCTTTTCTTGTTAAAATTTGTCTGCTTATGCCACTTAATGAAGTGTTTTGGACAAGTCAATGACTGTCAGTGCAACATCAAAGCCTGTTGAGGAGGACATGAAACCATAATGTCCATTTGCATCCAGTAAGGAAGAGTTACACAGTCTCTGGGGGGAGACATTTGATAATTACAGCATCCCTGCTTTTTTACTAAAAAATTTCAATGTCATTTTATGTTAGTATAATCATAAAATGTTTCAAACATGCAGAAAAGCATAAAGGATAATATAAAAAGAATGAATGCAAGCAATATCCAACTTAGAATATTATATTTGTTCATGTGTTAGAGATTTTAAAGATTTCATCCATTCCCAGAGACTAATGCATCCCCTAATTTTGCTGACAATCTTCTGTTTGTATATAATTACAACAAAAACTTTTATACTTCAGTTGTATAAAATGTTTGCATGTAATAAGACTGTCCTAAACTATGTGTTAAAATTGAAACTCTTATGTGCACTTTTTTTTTCTGTTCTGCTTGTTGCTCTGATCAAATTCATACTCCACAAATACAGAACAAAATGAATATGGACATCAGTAGATAATGAAATTGTTACATAACATGATGGAGATAGCCTCAAAAACTTACAAGTATAATAATTTTACTTGTATCCCTAAAATAAAATGAGAAAAATAAATTCAGTAACCATGCTGTTAAGAGTTGTTGATTTAATTCTACTTAAAAATGAGTTTCTTTTTAGTGAGGTAACCTAGACACAGAAAGACAATTATCACATATACTCACTCATGCATGGATTTTAAACATAAAGCTAAGAAAACCAGCCTACAAACCACGATTCCAGAGAATGTAGACAACAAAGAGGACACTAAGAGAGACTTACATAGATCTAATCTACATGGGAAGTAGACAAAGATCTCCTTAATAAATTGGGAGCATGGGGACCTTGGGGGACGTTTGAAGGGAGAAGAAGAGAGGCAGGGAGGGGAGCAGAGAAGTACGTAGAGCTCAATAAAAATTAAAAAAATGAGTTTCTTATAGTAAGGAAGTCAATAAAGTGCATAAACATATAAATAAAATAATGATTTTCCATAGACAATTTGCTTATATGATATATAGAATCCTAAGTAAAATAAAGTGCATAAACGTATAAATAAAATAATGATTTTCCATAGTCAATTTGCTTATTTGATATATAGGATCCTAAGTAAAATAAAAAATTTTAACATTCCACATTTTAGGCAATATCAGTTTGAACTGTGATATAAAAACACTATCATCTGGGCAGAATCAGTTAATACATGACATGTATCACTTGTGAGTCTCTCACTCTGCTTATAGTAAGGAAATATTGCACAAATGGATTATTTTTCTTCTAGGTATATGTAGGTTGTATCTCTTCTACTGTTAAACAGAAAAGGACTGAAGAAAACAGGATAACTCTTTTTCTTCTTCTCCCTATTATTAAAATCAACATCAGTGATTAATAATTGTGATCAACGTGAGCATGAAGACGGCAATAATGTTCATTGACCATGAGGCCCCCGAAAGTACACCTCTGACTTCCTTCTGCATTTGAGATGAATCCTTCTTCCACTACAAAGTGTGACCAGCTGCAGTGACATTTCTTCCACTTAGTCATGCATGAATCCGTTTCAAATGAATTCATTTTTAAACTTGCTGAGTTCCCAAGTGCTCCAAGTCCATCTTAGAGGACGGTGGTCACTGGAACATGGTATGGAAGTGGTAAAGACAAAGAGATCTACTGGATACAGACTGTTCATCCCCTGGTCTAAAATGAATGGCTCCAGCAGAATTCACTTTGTGGAATCTAAGCCCATGATCAAACTATCAAAAATTTCAGAAGCCAGAGAGATGACCTAGTCTGTGAAATGCTTGCTATTCAAATTTGAGGACCTGAGATTATTACCAACTGGCATAGAGAATTTGGCAAGATCATGCTAATTTACATTCCTAATCCTTGGGAGTGGGATACAAGAGATGCCCACGGAGCTCAGAGGCACTTCTAGAAGCCAGTCCAAACTGGTGAGTTACAGGTTCAGCAACAGATGTTGTTTCATAAAATCAGGTTAGGAACAATAACTTAAGACACTCAGTATTAACCTCAGTCCTTCATATGCACATATACACACATACACTTGCATGCATAAGATACACACATTAAAAAATTAATTGATGTTTCAATTGTCAACAGAGTATTCCACTCCACACAGACATTTTATGTCCGTAGGTCTCCACGTAACTGCTCCAGTTGAATAGTGAGGAAGTCAGACCTCCTTAAATTTCCACCCTCAAAATGCCTACATCTCTGAGATTCCACGGTGACTTGTGTCTAGCTACTTTTACTTTTCGGAAGAAGTAAGGCATTGGTAGCTGAATTCTCAAAGAGTACAAGGGAGTGGATCTTATCAGGGTCTTTACATCATTAAGGAGGAGGAAATACAGTGCACATTAGACATTTATGAGAAGAACCTAAGCAGAACTTTTAAACGGAGGAACTAAAGAAGAAGGATGATTTTAAAATTTGGATAACCAGAAGGTGATAATGCCATGAACAAGTAAGCAAGGATATTTCTGGAATAAAAGCAACCATGTTGTTCCTTGAGAGCTTTCAGCAGAAACATAGCAATAATTGTCTGTATTTCAGCAATATTTCCAATGAAGTTTTGGGCAGAATAAAATGAAGTGAAGAACCCACCCAGTCCAAGGCCCTCCCTGCTACATCCAGGCCCTGCCCTCTCTTAAGGTCTTANTAAAAAAAAACCCAGCCAGCATGGAAGCTTTGTGATCTGTAGTAAGAAGATGAGATTTAGATTGTGGCTATAGTTTTTTAATATAATGTAGGTTTTTTTCTGTATTAAAATCAATTTTCTTTTTGTTCTGGTTCCTTTTAAAAGTACCGTCTTCCACGTGGAAAACAAAAACCACAACCTTTCTAATTTCTGCAATACGTTGTCAAGAAAAAAATTTCTAAAAGTATTTAATTATGATGTTTTAAGATAAAATGGACTACAGCAATATTGGGCAGCATTTGATTTCCAGATTGAGCAGATCTGTATATAACACACTGTAGGAGGACTTGTGTAGCCTCAGAAACTGGTTATAAGAGAAAATAGTTTATGTGTGAAACTAAAAGGGTTTCTAGTATATTTGACATTTTAATTTCTGCAATTCTAAAATGATTGTTTTATTCATGACTCTGGGATGTTGTAATGGGAGGATTAAAGAAATACTTTGTCTTTTCTTTCTCTATGGCTATCAGATACTCATAGTGTCTATCATGTTCTGGTATTTACAACATGTAAATAAAAAGGTATGTTTTGAACTCAAGCACAGAGTACCATAACATAACGTAAATGCTTCCTTTGTATTACTTTGCAAATATTGATAATTTTATGTGCTCTTAGGGTGAGTTTCATAAAATCACTCATTTAGTGGCAGTCAAAAGAGTAAATAACACCGTTATTGATGGATACATGCCATTTCTATTGTGTGTTCTTACTGAATCTTCAGAACATATATTGAGCGATATAGTACAATCAATATTAGTTCCATTTTAAATTAAGAAATATATTCCAGTAAGGGAAATAATTCAATCATAGACTACTAGGTGGAGGACAGGAAAGATGTCTCAGGAGATAAAGGTACTTGCTACCAAACCTGATGACCCACATTTTGTCCACAATACACGGTCGAAGGAGAGAATGTTCAGCATTTTGTCCTTCTGAGTCTATTAGCCAGGCATGGATCCTAATGAAATGTTGCTCTTTTTTATTCATTATTTTAAAACAATCTCTTCTCATTTTACATGTCAATCCCAGTTCCCTCTCCCTGCTCCTGCCGCTCCCCCAACCTCTATCTACCCCACTTACCATTCACTCCTCAGAGAGGGTAAGGCTTTCCATGTGGAGTCAAGTCTGACATACCACTTTGAGGCATGGCTAAGGCCATCCCCCCTGTATCTACCCTGAACAAGGTTTCCCTCCAAAGAGATTGGGCTCCAAAAAGCCAGCTCAAGCGTTAGGGATAAATACCAGTGGCCCCACAGTCTGTTCCAGTACAGAACTGTCACCTACATCCAGAGGGCCTAGTTTGGTCCTATGCAGATTTTCCCACTGTCGGTCCAGATGCAATTACCTTGCACTAGCTCAGGTCAGCTGTTTCTGCGGGTTTCCCCATCATCATGTTAACCTCTTTGCTCACATTATCATTCCTCCCTCTCTTTCACTGCATTCTGGGAGCTAGAACCAGTACTAGTTGTGAAGATCTTCATCTGCTTCCATCAGTTGCTAGATGAAATTTCTATGATGACAATTAAGGTAGTCATCAGTCAGTTCAAGAACCTCATCCACTATTGCTTAGGGTCTTTCTGGGGTCTTCCTTATAGATTCCTGGGGATTTCCCTAGTGTCCATTTCCTTGCTAGCCCCCAACTGGCTTCCTCAACCAACGTATCTTTTTCCTTGCTCTCCATCTCTGTCATTCCCCCATCTTGACCATCCAGTTCCTTCATGCTCCCTTCCCCTCTTTGCTTCTCCCTTCCTCCTCTCCCTTGATTGTCTCCCCCAGCCCTGCCAATGCTCCCAACTTTCTCAGGAGGTCTTAACTATTTCCACTTCCCAGGGGTATTCATGTATGTTTCTCTTAGGGTTCTCCTTGTCACCTAGCTTCAATGGAGTCATGAACTATAGGCTGTTTATCCTTTGCTTTATGTCTAATATCCACTCATGAGTGAGTACATACTGTGTTTATCTTTCTGAGTCTGGGTTCCCTCACTCAAGATGGTTTCTTCTATTTCTATTTCCTTGCCTGCAAATTTCAAGATGTTAAGATATCTTTCTAATCTGTGTTAGTCATGGTTCTCTAGAGTTACAGAATTTATAGAGTGAATATATATTATATTCATATAATTAGGTATCGTGTGTGTGTGTAGATTTATTAGAACGGCTTGCAGCACTGCTGGTGCAAACAGTTGCCTACTAACAGAAGGACTAAATACCCAGCAGTAGTTCAGGCCATGACGCTAGATGTCTCAGCAAATGAAGGAGTACCAAAGATGTAGGTTCTTCTAATGTCAATGAAGAAATGAACGTGTCATCAAGAATGAGGGCAAGCAGGCAAAAAGCAATATCTTTCTTCTTCCATGTACTTTATGTAGACTGACTCTAGACGGTGTGGCCCAGATTAAAGGCAAATCTTCCCACTTTGGAAAGTCTGGATTAAGGTAGGTCTTCCTACTTCAAAAATTTAAGAAAAATCCCTCACAAGTTTATCAAACATCTTTGGTTTTAGTTAATTATAGATGCAGTCTAGTTGACACCAAAAATAGCCATCACATAGTCATTTCTATATTAATCTCTTAAATTTCAGATAAACAACACAATGAAATAAGAGATACAAAAGAGATGTCATGTAATTTGTCTAAGTTCTTCAACCCAGGTATCCTGTGACAAAAATTTTAAATACATGTTACCTCTTTAACCAGACAATACTTTGAAAATGAAATTATCAAAATAGTTTAGAAAACTAAATGTAATGAAATTTTAAAGCTATGTATTGGGCTCAGTTAATGAAGTATTAGAGATGTGATTGTGAGAATCTGAATTTCATCCCCCGCACACATGGAGAAGGCTTAGTCCTGCAGCACATGTCTAAAATCTTAGCATTTGGGAATTGGGGACCCAGAAACAGAGGATCCCCAGGGCTCGCTGTTCATCCTTTCCAGAAGAAACAACAAATTCCAAGTTGAGTGAGAGACTCTGTCTCAGAAGAACAGTGGTATCAACAGAAGAGGATATGCTGAGGCTGAGGTTAACCTCTACCCACCCCTCACTGTATCCCTAGACCTGCACAGGGAAGGACACCAGCACACACACTATCACTCACATATTCACCACACCCCTCAACAACAAGTAAAACTCTAACTTTTATTCTACGTTTCTTCTTCTTCTTCTTCTTCTTCTTCTTCTTCTTCTTCTTCTTCTTCTTC